>VZSF01000520.1:0-60149 GCA_013398295.1 Chionis minor
CCATAAGCTTTCTGTCAGGTTTTAAGGTGATTTTTCTTTTTTTAAACTAATGGTATAACTGAACTCACACAGACAACACCACAAAGACACTTCATACTGAGGAGCAGCATCCAAAGCTCAGAAAGCAGAGTGCAGAGTTTCCTTGAGTTGAGTAGCCCATGAAAGCTCCAAGGGGAAATGCCACATTTAACAAACCAAAGCTGGCAACTGTGAAATGAGAATCCTTCACATTGAAGAAGAAAAATTTAAATAAAACAAACAAACAAGCAGTAAAGTTAATCAACTAGATCTAAAGTTTTGTGTTACATTGCAATTGGTCTGGCTCCAAGATGACTGTTTGCATCAGCTGTAGAGCAATTAGGACTGTAGCTAGTAGAGCATCCCAGCAGCTGTTGTTTCATCCAGATACACGTTGTATAAATGCCCATGCAGAAACATGGCAGAGTTGGCACAAGCTGCCTGTCTGGAAACACCACACCTATGCAGTCCCTGCTCCCATTCAGACATGGATTATAGTCACACAGATTGACAAGTAATCTCAAGAGACAGCGCAAGACAGCACAAGTCGGCAGCCAGCAAAGCTACAGCTAGAGCCAGTCCAAAGTAAACATCCCTGAAACATACACAAACGTGGGTGTTGAGTCCTTTAGCACTGGTTTGTTATTCTACAAATACACATCTATGAGGCTGCTCTTTTTTCTTTTTTATAAAAACATATATAAATACACATATATTCTTAGATAAATATCTAAAGAGATCAGAAAAGGCAGTGTGGGAATAATCTGCCATTGGACCTTGAAAGCTGTGCTTACTGCTATGTTTCTGTGATTCATAAACTTAGTGCAGTGAAAACTCATTTATTACTTTTTCAACATCTTTTCCTCTCTAACCCTTAGTACATGGAAGTAATAACTTTTTCTCAGTATAGGCACTTTAGTCATAGAAAATACGTATTTATACAAACTATTAATTAGTCTCTTCTCAACATCTACTGTACCTGAAATATCTGGCATTTTTCTCTCTTAATCAACACAGTTCCCACAGGCTAGGCATTTTAAACAGTTATTTTATATAGCTCCAATTGTCAACATCAAATCAGGTTTTGTGCCTTTAGATGGCTGCAAATATAATTACTAGAGACAATCCATCAATTGCTAGCCCCTGAATATGTCTATTGAGGCAGAGAGGCTATGCATTCCTCCATGTCTTGCCATCTTCTGCATAACTATACTCATCTGCAGGACCGTTACAAAAGAGCACAGAAGATTGCTTGAAAGCCACTATGAGATATGAAGTCATCTGCTTTATACAACCTTCAATAGGCAGCATGCATGCAGGCTAAGCAAGAAGAATCTTCTCCTTCCTATTCCTTGCCAGGAAATAAACTCCTGATAAAGGGATTACATGCTATAAGAACGCCTGTTTTATTTTATCCTCTATTACCAGAGATCAAGGACTAAGGGAAGAAGGATTTCCCCCTGCAAAAAAGAAGTTCCCTACAGGTCTGGGAACTTCTACCATGGTTCACAAGAGAATCTAGCGTCTATCTTTTTATACGTCTCCAGTCCAGCATTTCAAGCAGACCTCAGCCCCTGAACTGGACTAATCCACCATTTTTTCCAATTCAAGGTGCAAAGCAGGAAAGGCAACCAGAGTTGAGGAAGTCTGGTATCCAAGGGGTATCAACAAAAAAAAAAAAAAAAAAGAAAGAAAAATAAGAGCACTCCACATTTCCAAATTGGACTGGGGCTTTCAGGGCTATACTGAGACTTCAACCTGAAGATGTTCTTGCCTAAGAGCAGTGGCTCACTAAGCAACCAGAAAACAGCTATGGCAACAGGACAATTGGAGGAAAGGCAGGGCTGGGAGGTGCCAGGTATAAAAGCAGGTCGCTTGCTAGAATAAAAGGGAGATACTCTCCCGAGCAGAGAGGTTAGGAGCTGTATGACATTGGCCCTGTGCCCACAGGGGATGTGGAACAGTCAGAGTCCTGCATTTGCATGAATGCTAGCAGGGTGCCAGGCACCTGCAACACCCTGAGTCTGCAGTAGAATCAGGAGTGCTATCCACCTCTTGCTTTCATAGCCAAAAAGTTCTCCCACAAAGTATAAAGCTACAGTGTTTTCTAAAGCTCCTCCTGTGGGGACCCTGGTATCGGCTTTTCCATTACACTCAACAAAAAGCGTTTTCGCACCTCTGACACTAAAATGAGTCCTATTTCTAAAACAGCTGTCTTGCACCATTTGTAACTTAAGAGAAAGCCCTGAATAAATGTACAGGTACATTGACCTGTGGCTAAGAAAAATGTTGCTAAGACACACAGCTTAATTGCATCTGTCAAAAATGTATTTGTGCTCACTACACTTGATGAATCATCATCACACACTTTCTGATTGCCAGACTGAACTCTTAAATGACAATAGAAGTCTTGGAACTCAGCCACCTAGAAATCTTTAAATAAAAGACTACAAATCATAAAAAATGTATTAAATGGGTCTTCATGCAGGTATCTTGGACAAATTCTGTATCATGGCACTAAAATCATTGTGCTTACAGTCTTTCTGAAGTTTCACTGAAGGGTCTAATCACTTCCTCTTCCCACCCTTCAAACTTCTATTCTGTCATCCAAAATGGTTATCACAGCTCCCCTCCCCAACTACATTTCAGCTAGAAGGTAAGCATATTTTACTGGCTTGTATTTATTTTGTTTCAGGTTACATTAATACTTGCTGCATGTGATCAGTGATTTCATCTGCAGGATTAGGAACATAAAACATACCATCTTAGAAATAAACTGCATTTCGGTGACTTCAGGATGAACTGTGTTGTGGAAAAAAAGCCAACTTAATTTTTAAAATATAATTTTATATGATGAATATAAAAAGATTCTACGAATCTTTTAATGGTGTTGAAATGGAGACTTGCAAACCTAGAGCTCAGAACAAGGAAAACCATACATGTATTTGTCACAGCTGCTTTGACTAAATGTTTTAGTCAAAATTAGAGATAGATTCATCACAGCAGAACTCCAGATTAATTCTCTAAGCATGATTTGGTTTTCCAGGTACAGCTTTGTAAGCATACCAGAATACACTGAAGTAGCAGGGACTTGTGTTAAGATTAAATTCAAATTTCTTTCATCATTTTTTCTTCTCTCTTTAACCTCATCAAAGTTTGCCTACGGTCTTTCAAAGTCTACATCAACATATGTCTGTACTATACAAACCTCAAATCCCTGTCTAACGTCTCCCCCTGACATTCCACCTAAGGCAGGTTCTGGCTACAATTTCCAGGGGTTCATGTGAAATGCAACTAGGTTTCCATGAAGGTGAAGGAGCGGTTTATGTTCCACTTGAAATATGGTACAATGTGCAGGTATTATTCAATTCTTTTCAATGAGATCTCGGACGAGTTACACTTCATTACTGTTCTGACTACTTTCAAGTATCCTGCTTCTGTAACAAGCCATTTCATACAGCATATTGACATGATTTACATGCTAAGTAAGGCTCTAGCCTTTATTTTAAAAGTGCCCTTGTACTCTTGATTGAGGAAAAATGTCTTTCCTTAAGCATCAACTAGCACCAGTTCTGCTCTTTTACTGATGAAAAAAATCCATGCAAGGAAGAAGTGAACTTACAGCCCTAGCTCCTCCTCTTTCACAACAGCGTAAGACTCCAGTTCTTCCAGAGAAAGGCACTTGATCTCTCCTTGATTGATAAGTTCCTAAAACTCATATTCCACCTACAGCAGGTAAGAGTTTGCTCTACCAGTTGTAATAACTGTAAGTGCACGTAGGGAAAGACCTCCAACATTAATGTTAAAATCCTGACCAAAGAACTCTGTTTTGGTTCATTGCATACGACTAGGAAAAGTCATTCGATTCTTCTGTATACTAGTCTCTGTAAAATGTAAGATATTGATGTTAGCCTCCTCATAAGAAAGTCAAAAGCTTGTTAAGTATTTAAAAATTGCTCAATGGCAGATGCTAAGTATTTTCAGTAGGATTTCACACCAGCAAGATTTTAATTACTGCGGTTCTTCATTTGCTAGATTCCCTGATGAACTCATAGGCAGACTCTCATTTATTCACAGCTGAACACCAAAAATGTCAACTAGGGTTGAGACAGTCTCGTACACAACTTCAACCCTGAAGTGTATTACGCTAGTTTTTTTTGCAGACACATAAAGACAGCAGATGATCTCTGCTTCTCTTTGCAAGAGAAGAGAGTGATGCCATACAAGATTAATCACCATGAGGTACTCAACCAAATTATATCATGCTCATAGCAATGACTTTAGCAATGACTTAAGCTACTTACATGGGTCTTACGGCTAACACTAACCTTTGCAAAAGCAGAATGCTTTAGGTGTGTCAATCAAGGAGATACAGGCTCATTCTACTGAGAGTTTAACTACAGTATATGAAGATGCACTTTCATTTGACTAATCCCACAGCAGTGCCCCATCAAACTAAACAAATATCCAGTGTACTGGACAAGCTGGTAAAACCTCCCTCAATGCTACTACAACTTCCCAGGCTTCTCTCACCTTGCTATCAAGTTATGTAGATGCTGTCTCTGCATGGACCTTGTTTGGAAGACTTAACTGGTCCTCAAATGTGTCTTCAAAGTGATCCTTAAGTTTCAAATTTAGTTAAGCAGCTTCACTTCAGACTTACTCTCAACTGTAGCTGTTGTTTAGTACATACTTTATTCTTCATGTTACAGTCACACAGGGATTTTTCACTTGAGCTCAAGGTCTGGTTGTGGTAGAATCAAGTTTTGTGCAACTGTTAAAATGAAGAGTCAGCAACTGAGCTGAAGGACCCCTCCATGTCAAATTATACCGGTGTCACACAGGGTACTAACTCAGCTCCTGAAGCTGTGGTCTTGGCAGCAGCACCCTCCTCCTCTCATATGCACGCAGGCAGCCTGGTGTAAGTTGTCTCCTGCATAATAATGTATTGATCCCTGCCTCAGACTTTTTGCCACCACAGGAGACATGACATAAGCACCTAAGAAGTCACTGTCTGGCACCTCTGATTTTATTACGAAATGGCTCGGATCAAGGAAGCCATCAAATTGGCTAATAAAGATTCTGAGCCGTGTAGCATAAACCATGAAAATGGTCACTTTATGAGTACACTGATTATCTCCAGGCTAGACTGCTGCAGCCTCAGAAACTCGTTTCCTAGGCACTGATGTAAGTTTGGGGTTGTTATCTTTTGCCCCACAGCTTCCCCAAAGGTGCCCCAGGTGACAGCAGAGCAGCAAACCTCACCATGTGCTGTTTGCTTACATTAGTGAGAAATCCTCCTTGCCAAAGCAGCAGCTACCAAAAGCTTGCACAGATGCTGCTTGTGAAGGATTACTAAAACACTTCCCAAACAATACCCTTAATGAGAAATGGTGAGACTTAATTAAAGTGTAAAATAATTAAAAGGCAATTAAGAGCAATAAGAAGTATCTGATCATTTTCCTCTACATTGAAAATGTAAGATAAGGGGGAGGGGATTGACAAATCTCCATGGTTTTAAAATCACTTTTAGAAAATGAAAGAACAAAGAAAACATTAGACAAGGATGCGTAATAAAGGTTCCAAGAAAGCAATCAAATTATGGACTGACAGAAAAGAGATAAAAAGACACATGTTTCTCATGCAAATAAAAATCCCTATCTGACTTATCTCAGTATATAAATGAAACCTAGTAAGTTCTGGGATACAAACGCATAAACAGGGCATCCATTGGTTTCAAACAATCCCTTATTCCCTTGACACTCGTTTTGATGGCCTGGGCTCACAGCATTTCCAAAACATAATTATTTCAAAGGAAATGGGTAGCTGGAGCAGCAAACATTCTCTAAACTTGAAGAAACACCTTGAGAGCAATTCAGTTTGCACTGGTTTTCTTTCCTTCTTTTCAGGAGAAGAGCAAAGGGATTGAACAATGCTGTCTATTAAATTTTACAGCAATAACTCAGCACAACACTTTTACTGTTACAATGAACAAGTCATTGAAAAAGAAATCCTTTCAGTTTCATTACATTAAAAAGGGAATTTTGATGAAAATAAAATACTTTTCTTTAAATCCCGAAAAACGCAAGGGGTTTTGCTTTGGTTTATGGATGGGCTTTAGGGTGATTTTTTGGAGGTTTTTTGTTAGGGTTTTCTTTTGTTGGGCTGTGGGGTTTTTTTTTAGTTTTGGTTTCAGTTTGTTTCAGGGGGTTTTGGGTGTTTTCATTTTGGTTTGGTTTGTGGTTTTTTTTTTTTTTTAAACAAACACAACTCTACCTACTACTTAAGCACTGAGAGACTCGAGACAGCAATTCATTTGTAGGAACAAGTGCACACTAGACCTTTCCAGACCAGCCACATAGTGCAGGCTGCTTTGTTCTGTATTCCATCCTTGCTCCTGAAGTGTACATGGTAAAGTGCGTAACAGTGCTTACAGTCAAAGTGAGTATGTGAAAGGTGGGTAGAGGACATCCTAATTGCTCTTGCTCCCTGACTCCATCATTGACTACTACCTCGAATAATATATGTTCACTGAAGCCAAAGCATGTAGAGACAGGAATGCTTTTTCCTTAATCAGCCTGCCAAAGCAGGCAACTCCTTGTCCATCTTCTCCTTCCAAGAGCAAAGGGAGCCAGTACTGCCTGCAATAATGATACAGCTCTCCTGACAGTGATGATCTGCATCATCCCCAGGTATTATTAGCCAGGTTTACATTTGCATCTCTTTGTGGAACGGGGCAGGCCAAACACAATTCTAGTAAAAGAGAAAAATTGCAAGACAGGCATGCCAGCCATCATAACAAAGGATGACACAAGAATTTTGCTAAAATAACAAGAAATCAAAAGCCTGAATTGTGACACAATTTTCCTGTGATTTACTCAGACTGCAAACTCAAGACATCTCTCCCTTCCTACCTTCACAGCATCAGGCACCAACTGGTACAGAACATGATTTGTTCAACACAACACTACCTCTGAACACAAACAATAAGAGACATGTGCTCTGAACACCAACCTGGGACAGGAAGAGCTGAAGATGGAAAGAGAAATAAGATGCATATGAAGCTTATGAAATTTATTTTTTTTCTCACACTAGCTTTGAATACAAGTATGAAAGAAATAAAAGCAGGCAAAACATGCATCTGTAAAACTGTTTACTTTCACAGTGAACAAGGACCTGGATTTTTAGCTGAAAGAAACCATCCTGGGAATAAGCTGCATAACACCTCTACAGAGCCCCCTCCTCCTCCATCATTGGCAGCACCTTTTTTGCCACACTCCTTTTCAATCCTGCTAACTTCTACCCAAGAAAACATTGATCGAAAACTGAATCCAAGCTGACAGAGGCACTGCCATAGCCTTTGCATTCTCCTGTAACTTCTCTTCCTGGAGGAAACAAGTCCATTGAGATCATCACCTCTCCAGGGAGAGGAGTTACCGCACCATATGCATACGGCACCCGACACACCAGGCCCAAGACTAGTTTGGATTTTGGACAATATGCTGTTAAAAATAATCGTTCAAAGCCGAAACACACAGAACAACACTGCCAGAGGCTGCCATCTCTTGGATTTAAGTTGATTCCTATCACAACGTTTCAGAAAGACTCCATGGCAAAATTTGTCACAGATGTTTGTTATTTGGGGCCCAGGACATCATTTTTACAGAAGCTAGAAAGAGCTGGAATTTGTCTTGGAGTCAGCTTTAAAATAGGCATCGAGTGACAACTAGTGGAGATTTTCATAAGTGCATCTCTATGGATTTCTCCGCACAACGTAATCTGTATCAAGATTCTATTTCATTGAAATAAAACAGATGCAATGCCAATTACGTAAAAAAGCTTTCCAGAAAAATTATGCGTACACGTATGTGAAGACGTGGGGAATGGGAATGTGCTCAAGTGACTCTAATCTGTTTCTTACCAAGCTGCTCAGATACATAGACTTACCCAAAGTAAGTAACTAGAAAGAGAAGAAGCCATCCTCACAGGAAAACACAAGTGTAACCAGCCCACCATCTAATCCCAAATAATGAATAGGTGGCAGTGAAGATGGAAGGAATCAGAAGTTAGGAGAAAGCAGCATAACCTTCCTCCTGGTGCATCCCTTTCCTTAAACCGTTTCAGCTGACTACTAGAAACTTATGGCTCCTCCACTATAGGCTGCTATTGAACCATACTGTTTAATAGCCCATGAATCTCTTTCTCCATTAATTTCTCTAGTCTGGGTATGCTTTTAGCTTCATGTGATGTAGCAATGAGTTCCACAGCTCCATTCTGTGTTGCAGGAAAATCTATTTTCATTTATTTAAAAACTACTACTTATTTCATTGGATGGTTTCTAATACCTGATTTATGAGACGGTGAACAATCATTCCCTAAATTATCTTCTCTCGCTTCTTCATGATTTCATTAGCCTTCTTCCGCAACGTCTCATCTACCTCTTTTCCAGTTAAACAAGTCTAGGAATTCATGAATTCATGCATAGTGGGGGGTGGGGGGGGAACTGTCATTTTCTTTGCCTCTTTATTCATTTCCGAACATAAAGCTAATGCTTCCAAAGACTTATTATTAGGAGCAACATTCCCAAAGCCGTATTAGTTGAGGTATGACTCATCATTACTACCCTTGAGTACTTTGTGAGGTTTTTGGTAGGGAAGGGGAGAAGGTTGTTTACTTTTTACATGCAATACTTTGCATTCACGGACGATACATTTTAACTGTTCTTTTATCAACTGATCACTCAGTATTTAAGAGAACCTTTGCAGCACTTTAAATTTCTTTTAAATCTGGCTACCCTGATTATTTTTATAACACCATCATGTTTTATTAGTACCAGGCCGTCAGCATAGTACTGCAGCTCTAACATAGCCACCAAAAGATTAGGAAAATAATTCTCCCACACAAATGGCTACGATCAAACAAGGACAAGAAATTGCAACAGGGCCTTTGAGGAAATTTTTGAAATTTATCCTGCTCAGGTTTCCTGTCCAAAGTGCTGCAGTCCTGGCGCGCGCACACTGAGGAAGTGGTGGCTGGTGTTATTATAACAACTTCTGAATTTGGTAAAGAAAAAAAAAAAGAAAGATGGAAGAAAAAGTGCAAGGTATACATCCGTTTCAAGAATCCTCAATTAACATTATTCATTGCTTGTCACAGGGAGCTGTTTCTTTAAGGTGCTTTAAATAACAACTGAAATGATACAGAGAAAGCTGTAGATCTGTCAACTTGTACTATTACTGTAAGTATCCTCTTGAGCATAAGTGCCCTGTCTTTAAAAAAAAGTACAAAACTAAGTTTCTGCTCTTTCTGATTGCAGAAGAAAGCCTGGCAATGCTAACCCTAAATATTCATAAAGCAGAAGATAAATTAAAAACAAAACCCAATACTGTGAAATAACCTCATAATTTAAAAAAAAAAAAAAATCTCCTGCTTTTGAAGGTACGAATCATCATTTGACTGCTTGTGGATTGTCTGTATCACTACAATGGGACTAGCAAATGTGTCAATTAATTTATTAATATTTGCAGTTTCAATTTTCATGCCAGGTAGAGAGATATGAAATACCGAACAAGAAAACAGTTTAATCTCTCTCCAGAACACTTCATGTTTTTAAATCATCTCCCCATTCAATCGACATACTGAATGCAGCCTGTTCAATACATAAATGCAATAAATTAACATGGGCTACAGATAAGACTCAGATTCTGCAGAAGCTAAACTTTCTCAAGAAATAAAGACTTCTTAGCTACTCCCTGAGATGCCCAGAAATATTTCCCAGACGTGACTCCAAGCAGCAAACAATGCAGCATTGCTCCCCTAGACACAAACACAGAAAACGGGCACACAGGCACAAGTTCAGCCCTTGCAGAAGATAATGATGTCACTAGGACATCTCAGCGGAGACACTGAGGATCAGGTATTGCTAAGGCTGTTTGTGATGTGGGGCAGTCACATCAGATATTGATGGGCAGATTTCAGCACAGGGGAATCATAAAGGCAGATTTAGAAGATATAATGACCACAGCCACTGCCCTTCCACGACAAGCAGCATGGTAGGGCATTTAAATACAGTTTGCCATTCAGGCAGAGGCATTTCTTCAGGGACTGGGACAGAAAATTTGCAGAGCTCCAGCAAGCAGTCACGCAGCGCGTGTCAGCACATACCTAGTTGATTTCAATACTTCAAATTTCACAACCTAGACTGTTAACTAGAAGTAGAGGGTTACATGAGCGCGTGCCTGGTGTTCAAAACATGATCAAGGACCTTGCAACAAGGCTACAAAGCACAGGTGACTGGCTCTGGTTCTGCATCACTGCTTTTGGTCTAGCTGCTTGGTTCCTCAGGCTCACCAGGCTGTAAGCTGATCCTGTGAACACTCACCTAAACAAGTGCCTGAATTGTGACTATATCACTGAAACACCCTGATGCAAATCCTGCTCCTGTAATCTTCCCTCCTGACTGTCAGGAAATACAGCTAATGATCTTTGTCTAGCTGGATGCACACCCAATGCACCCGCTCAGCTTCACAGAGGAGGGCCAGCTGCCTGTCCAGTGCTACAGGAGATAAAAACAAGCCATAAAACACCAAGGAGCAATACAGAAAGTGACATTCACATAGCTGGGAGTAGAAATCACTGGAAAAAAAATGTGGACAGAAAGGCCAAACACAGACAAAAAGAACTTGCAAAAAATATCAATGGGACGTAAGTGAAAGAGGAGCACAGAGAAAATCCACAATAGTAACTAGGAATTGACAGGGAAGGACAACAAAAGATGGGCAAGATAAGCAAAGGACAGAGTGCAATGTCATCCCTTCGTGAAAGTAATATTGTGGGAGTTTTGATGTAGATTGAGGGCAATCCCAGTCACCCATTTATACCCTGGCCGAGAGGAACATGCAAGACCCATGGGCACAAAGGTTCTGCACTACAGCATCTTTGTCTCCAAGGCACAGCTAATGCTGCAGCACTTATTAGCATCAGGTTGCTAAAATATAAAGTGATCGCTGTACATGTGGAAAAAAAGGAAGACTTCTGGGAACACATCTCACCAAGGAACAGAACGATCCTTATCTCATCATGCAAAGTAAACAGAGCAGCACGGATTCACTGAGGATGATAGGCAATTAGAGGTACAGTCAAAACCTATTGAAAATCAATGGGAAGATTCACAATCCCATGCAGATTCTGAATCGGCCCCTTAGTTGTGATGCACATATATCAATAACAGAGCTGGATATATCATTTTGCCACACCAGAAGGAAATAATTCCCAGGTTAGAACAGAACTACAGTCAGCTAAACAAAAAGCATTAGAAGCAGATTCTGGCTCTTCTGGGGGAGTGCAAGCATTGGGAGGGGGTATAATACAGTGTGTCCTGTAAACAAAGATTATAAAAAAAAAACTCTGTGTGAAGCCAGCCATGAGAAACACATGGGTCCAACATTAGGGTGTTTATTCAATAATTCTACTTTAGAGGCTTTATAAAGTATACAAACAACTGAGGCATATAAAACATAATGAGATAAAAATAAGTCCATAAAATTGTCTGCCAATGGAGAGGAAGGGAGAAAAATTCTCTTTTAGGCAGCCTTTGGTTGCTATTAGTATGAAACCACAGCTGGCACTATTTCTCTCATTAATGAGGAAACGTGCAGGCCCTCTTATGCAAAATTTAAATTCCACTGTGCTTTTTGGGGGCAAGAGAGGAGGACAGAGCTGAATCAACATACAGTGACCAGCAGTGAAGTACTGCTTGAACTGTTGAACATTTAAATCCCAGCAGCACCTCAGGGCTCCTGCGTATTTTGCTAAGCACCTTACCAAACACAGTGAGTACACAGTTATGGGAACATCATCCCTGCCCCAAAGGGCTTGTCTTCGAAGTCCCCAGGAGAGGAACAGATTCAAACAGCTGTGAGGGAGGCATACGAAGGAGACTCTCATGATGGCATCGCTTGCCAGCTCAAAGGAGAGCTGAGCAGAGGCAGCCTTGCTGCTGCTGGAGGGACAGCAGCAGTGGCTCAAGCAGGGATCATGCCAGCCCCAGCAGACAGTGCTCTCCCACTCTCCACACCCCCTCTTCTCTGGGAAGCAAGAGGGTACTGCCACGGGCAAAGAAGGGGGAACATGGACGGCTTCCGTCACTCTCAGCCACTGCTCCCTTGAGCAACTGCTTCCAGGGCCATGCCCGGAGCTGGCTCTGCAGGTATTCCCCATACAGCAGCTGTCTCATCATCTCCTGGCTTGTTGCTGGCAGAGGAAAGAGCTAAGGGAAGACTGAGAATGAGAAAAGTTGTCAGCTTTGTTGACCTTTAACCAGGACTTCTCTCGGATGCCAGATGTGACATGGAAGAAAACACGAAGGAGGCTTTGTGGAAAACACATGACAAATGAGCGCTCAAGATGGACAGAGCAGATAGGTGGTAATGTCTCAGTGCTGCACCGAACGAGATATGCAGGGCAGGGGTAGGATATGCAGAGCTGACAATGGAGACGAGTGCTCTGCACATGGGTGGTGGAAAAGGAAGCCCTGTGAGGTGGCAGAAAAAAAAATGTTCAAAGCAATAAGCCAGAAATACAGTATTTGTAACCACATTCTTGGAACAGGGGAAAAAACGTGCAACTCAGACAATGAACTGTCTCAGGAGCCACACAGACTAGAATGAACCGCGCAGCTAGAAATTTTGCAGATCACTGTTGTAGAACTGTGCCCTGCAGCCTTAACTTTGGAAAACCTAGGAGGATTGCATTTTAAGTTATGTCTGAGCTTGCAGCCAGCCAGCCACAATAGACCAGAAGGACACAGCTGCCCTCCAGGCAGCCAGTGACAGCACTGAAGTTCTTTCTTGTCCCTCCCAGACACAGAAAAGAAACCAACCTTTCATCTAATTTGCAACAATAGAGTGCAATCCTCAAAGCTCATGTTCTAACCACTATTCCTCCATGGTCCCCATTTGTTTCCCAAGCCACCATGGGCTGCACAGACTGAGGCTGAGGAACTAGTCCATCTGACTCTAAACTCAAGAGTGCTTGGTCAGGATGAGAAACAGCTCAAGAAGCATAAGAACAACAGAAGTACAGTCTTTCCCGCTGTTCATTAATTACATGACTACCATATCTTGGCAGCTCTTTATTCAGAGATCAGCAGACCACAGGTTGCATGGCAATCCTGCTACCAATCCTATTCCAGAACCCTGGCACAGAGACCTCCAGCTTATACACTGATCCCAATACCAAGCTCAGAAGTCCTCTCCTTGCTGGCCACAAGTAAATCATACTGTTTCACAACAAATCCATAGCGAATTGAAAATACTCAAAACAGAGCATGAATATATTTTAATAGAAAAGCAGTTCTACCCACTGGAATTTGTTGTTTACTCCATCCCTAACCAAATGCAGTTCTGTTTTCTACTTCATGCAAAACCACTACAGAACTGCTAGTTTCCACAGTACTCCTAGAGCTTGCAACAGAATACAGTTATGACTGGCCAAGGGATATATGTCAGTGTGTCAGATCCATCAGCACATTACAGTAAATTAAGCAGGTTGCGATGTGCTAGCTGAGTCATAGTACTCAACAGTAGTTTTTCACATGCATTCTTTCAACCTGCTGCAACCACAGGAGATTTAAGCTATGTAGCTATGGACACTTACCACTGGTCAGACCAAGAAATTTGTTACCACAGCTCTGCCCACAACACGCCCAAGGTCGAAGCTGGGCAGAAACTGCATTTCACTCCTCAAAAGGCTTTGGCTAAATATCACGCAATGATGCCACACTAGAAATGATGTGGACCACAAATTCAGTAAAAGATACAAGCATAAGCTATTAATTCACTGTTGATATCTAAGGTTATTGATGACAAAACATTTATCCTAACAAGCACAAGATACATCAGTTAACTCCACACGGATTCATGAAAACCCCTCAAATATTTCAACTACACATCTAGAATGAGTGAAAAAAGCAGTAAGCGAGGGGGGAGAGGAGGGGGAATGGATAAGCAAAACATCCTACTCTGTACCTTAAAAGGTGTAAATGCTAGGGTGGATACTTTGCTTCAGGACAAGAATCAGCCATTATATCAGACTATGTGGTTTCTAAGATTAATCTACAGTAATGATGCTGGGACAAGACTTTATCAGTCACTAGGTAAAAAACAAGTTGTTCAGAACAAAGAATATGGACCAGGACTGGGATTAAAATCAGCAATTGAAAAAAGAAGAGTTTTGTTAGGAGCGAAGTGATGGCAGCTTTCTTCCTTCCAAGTACTTGGAGAAAATTGAAATTTAACCCTAAGCTCTCCATTTCCTACCTCTTTAGCAGCCAGCTTTAGTAAACGGCAAAGCCAACTGCCAGTCTCCTCCACAAGTGTCCTGGGAATAGACATTGCAAGCTCTTGCACCTTACCTGGAAAGGATACAAACTCTGAAACAAATAAAAGGGGTTTTTTCCAGAATGTTTAATTGAAGTGGATGTGAAAGAAAAGGAATTTGACTCAGAAGCAAATTTTATAAGTCTCAAAGAACTGCATGGATCTGATATTTGGAAATGCTGGGGAAGAGTCATTATTTTAGTAGTCCTTCACCCATCACTGACTCTTTCAAGAATTATCTGCTCTTCGTGCTCTCTTTACCCATTATATGATGAAAAAAAGTCACAAGCCAAATAAATATTTGTTTTCTCTTGCAAGTCACCTTTAAGATTATAATCCATCCTGACACCAGGACAAGGAGTTCATTTTCAAGTTTAAAGTAATTCATCACTGAGCTAGTATCTGAGCTGCACCAAGAATAAATGTGTTTCAGAAATATGTAGTTTCCAAGTCTTTACACAGCCCTTTGAAATGTCTAATGCAATCATACAATCCCGCAGTTTCCTTCCACTCGAAAAGCTTTTACATTTACATTAATATCTGGGAATTGTCCTACACCACAGAAAACCATGGAGATTATTGATTTGACCACACATTACTTTGAGCTGCAGACTCTGACTTTTGACTATGTGCTTGAGCAGAAACCTTTGAGTGACAGCTCTGTATTCTGACATAAGGCAATAATTACTCTGTGATGACAGCCCCAACTGAGAGCACGGGCCCACTGTTTTAAAAACAAATCCTCAGGATAAATCCCTGGCCACAATAAATCTACACAGCCAGGCTGGGAGGTGAAAAGAGAAGGTAGTATTTTACTGATTTTGCAAAAGGAGAACTGAAGCAGGTAGAGTTTTGATATTCAAACCCATGTAGACACCTAATCCTCTTGAGATCAGTGGGAGTTAGAGGTCTAAATGATTTTTGCAGAGTTGTCCAGAAAAATGCATTGGTCACACAAACAAGATTTATATTTTCCTTAGCAGTTGGGGATCACCCTCAAGCCTCAGACCTGAATCCCTAACTCTCAGCCTCTGGCTTCAATCTTAAGAAACCGGATGGCTCTGAAGGCTGGGAAGCTCCACCAGTACAGGAGGACCAAAGGACCATCTCATGGTATTTGTCTGACCCTGCCTGCAGCATAGACAACTAACCAGTCCCAGGTTTTCAGGTGATATATGTGCATAATTACCAAAATCTGTATCAGAGAGCTTGAACCCCTGCCCAGGAGCTTACCTGCTCTCTTCTAATACATATTTTGGAAAGCTGCAGCACAATGCATTTGTCAAACGGGCCACGCCACAGAAACCTAGCTACTTCCTTACTCTGAAGGGGGAGGTAGAATAGCTCTAGGTCAGGATTAGGCATACAGGCAGACTAATGGGGGGAACCACTATCCCCATTTTATCTATACTTGACATTTGACTAAGCACCTAACCTTCTTGAGAAAGATAATTATACAATAATCACTCTTTTATTGGAGGTTAAGTTTTAGATTAAGTTTTGCCTTCATGTCTGTAAAGAAAAACCAAGTGTGACTTTAAGTAGGGTTTAATGCATGAAGACCTGAAGAAAGCAGCATACTGTAATCTTGTGAAGCCTGTAACATCAGATTTGGGGACATTCAGGGACCACAAGCGTGGGTCAGAGGGCTTCAGCCTCAGAAGTATCTACAAAGTCACGCACATAAAAAAAAACCAAAAGAGTTCAAACCATTGGGACATTTTATGAGGGCTTCTAGTGTTGGGCACTTTGTGTGCAGACAGTAAGTCAGCCTCGCTTGTTTACTACACCTCATGCACAAGAGCAGGCTCAGTGCACGCAAACCAGACTGCAACAGATACCACGGCATTCAAAGCAGCACTTCTGAAAAGGGGCTCCAGGACACAGGCTTAGGTCTGCTGGCGACAAGTCCAGAAAAGACAAGAGGTACGTGCAACTACTTGAACAAATGTCAGTGCTCCTGTCTGTGTACCTGCAGCCTTCTTATCCGGCAAGTTCTTGTGACATTGCAGAATATCACATCAAAACACGAATATCGGAATTTAAATAGGCATGATAGCAATACGACAGCATTGTGATAGTCAATGCAGACGCCATTCAAAAAATTCAGGAAAAAAACCAAATCCTCACAGTAACGTTAAAAGTAACATATATATCATGTGGATATGTTACCGTGCTGTCTTTCAGCCTCACAGGCTAGGCTGGAGGATGGCAGGGGTATTTTTTGGTGTGTATTTCAGGAATAGTTAAACATAATTCTCGCTCACTCAACTCTCTAGAGTTCACACTTGGGATTTGCTGCCCCTAATGAGGAAGAAAACTTTTTCTGTCCTCAGAACCTTAGCAATGCTACTTCAAATAATACAGTGTTACGGTTGTCATGCTACCAGTGAAAGTTGCCACCTCCACAGCCCTGTAAACTGAAATGCTCCCTACTGCAGATTCAGTCCAATCACCATAATACGTTGCCCTTCAGCCACTCTCTGGCCTAATTTAGCATCACAAGTAATTTGGCTCCTCTTAAGGACCATTAAACTGTTGACCTCTCCCTCCATATGACCCAGTGTGGCTGTGCCAGCTGGAACACAACATGCCAACCAGTTGGCCCTGGCATCACAGCACTTCATTAAAGCCATTGAAGAGCTAGGACATGGCAGGATTAGACAGCAATGCCATGTTAACAAGAAGGAACACTGACTTTTAGGTCTGGAAATCAGGATAGATGCATTTGTTTCTCTGGGAAGTATATTGTCACTAAACAATAAAAGACGGCACAGAAATGGGGTGATTTCATAGTGCAGCATTTAATTCTGCCACCGCCAGAGGATCTGTTCCCTCTCCAGCCTGGCACAGCATAGTACAAAGCCTCAAAAATCTCCACACTGATAAAGGGTGCCAGGGTGACAGTTTTACACCCTGGACACTTCAGCACACTCCAACCTTGCTGAGCAGCTGTAAAACCTCCCCTAAATCAGCTTACCTGCATGTCCTGGTCTGTGCTACAGAAAAAGACCCGGCAGAGCATTCAGCCCTGGTTTGATTGAATGACACAAGCATAGTTTTGATTGCAGTTGCTAGTCTACTGTCAAGTGGATTTTGCAGCAGACGGCCAAACAACACCACCACATAGCAGTAATTTCAGAAAAATACCACTCTAGTCCTCATACTGGCCAGGCACTGAATATTTAAAGATTATGTGGCTGGGTCTTTGATTGCTCTTATTCAACGCAGCTCTGAAGAATGAGTATGGCATTGCTTAGCCTCAGAATCATCCCAAAATCCTCACTACCTATAAAAGCAGTAGTGTGATGTAAGTCCCCTCCCCCAAGCCAAGATTCATCATTTCCAGCTGAAGGAAAGGACAGTATATTTGTTCTGTGCTGAAGCCCCTGGGACTCTGAAGACAAGATGAAATGGAAATTTTCCTCCTCCTCTTTTTTTTTTCTCAGGGGAAAAAAAAAGAGGGGGGGTTTAGACAACGACCAGTATGGGCCAGATGAGACAAGATGGGCTCTTAAGAGGCTAGGTCCCCTGGTACATAGCACAGACTGAATGTTATCGAGAAGGTACATGCCAGTCACTAGGATGCTAATTGGCCCTGACAGGGCTCTGGTGACTGAAGTGAACATCCTAACCTTCACTACCTGGAAGCATTGCTGCAGGGAACAGCTCCAAGGACCCTAAAGGAAAGAAGTGGGTGTGAAGAGGTAGAGAGATGGGGGATGTTTATAGCTCTCTACAGCTGTCTCCATCACATATTTAAACAAGAGGAAAAATACTTCTGTCTTTCTACACCGTGCTGCTAAAAATTCCACAGGAAAAAAAAATCACTTTGGGTAATTTACATTTAAATGGACTTTGCACATGAAGTAGATTACCTTGCTGGTCATGTTTACAATTACTTTCCCTCTCCCTTTCCCAAGACTCCATGACTTTTGTCTCCAGCAGCATCTTTTCTTTCCCGGTCTCCCAGCCTCTCCAATTAAAACATCAAAAATAAATTAACTTGTCAGATTTCCCCACCACAACTCTCTCCTACTGCTCTCTTCCTGTCAGAGCTTTACTTCATCTTGAAAAATTCGGGTGTGTTGAGGTTTTTTTGTTTGTTTGCTGAGGTGGCCCAATTTGCCATCTATGTGCTAGATGGCAGATGGGAGAGCACCAACGCAGGCGTGCAAAACTGAGACTGAATTATCTGCAAATCAAAAAGAAGGCTGAGAGTTATCAAAATGTGGATTACTGAAAAATAAATGTTACCTGAAGGTGTGTTTTGTACTTCACTGCAAATAACCAGCAACAGTTAGTGAAGCTCTTGAACCAGTGACTCAGTGGCCTGGATGTGACAAGTTAGCCATGTTCTTTAAGAGACCACAGCTGTGAACAAGACAACTTGGGTTACAAGACGCCAGAACAGACACAACACCAGTCCTCAACCCTAAATCACAGGTCAACATTTCATCCAGGACCTGTCCACATGAGATGAAACCCAAAGAAGCTACAATCACATTTTATCTATGAAAAAAGCAAGCGGGCTCTGGAATTATATCCCTAAACAAACAAAAATGAATGTTTCTTCTGACAGCCACAATCCCTGTCCACTTTTCTTAATCTTCACTACCATAATACCTAGGCACCGCAGCATATTATCTCCCTAGAACTTCAGGGAGTGCAGACCAGAACCAAAGCGGCAGGTAAGACCCCCTCTCCACCCCAGCAAAACACCCAGGTGCTCCCACACAGCCTATTACACCCCATATATGTTAGTTCTGTGGTCCAAAAACCTGCAGTGGATGAGAAGATCCTGGCAGAAATGAGACAAGAGCTTCCCCATGCAAAGACACTGATAAATACTTGCAATACAGGTAAGTCATCCTTCCTTTCTTGCACACCACATGAATTCCTAGCCTTCTAAAACATGCATATAAGATGACTGTGTCAAGACTATATGACTAAGGTGATGAGGGGCGGGAAAGGGAGAAGAGTAACATGAAAACTAGATTCAGTTACTAGAACTCAAACAGCGTCTCCTAAAATGACTGCAGAGCATAGAGGGAAGAAATAAAAATGGGGAAAGGGGGGGGAAATCTTTTGTACTGGCATTGCAGGAATAAAGTTTTTTCTTGAAATAATCTGCGGTGCAAATTTGCAGACAAAGAATGGTGGGGAGAGAGAGACAGAGGTCACAAAGCAGCTGGGATTTCCACTCCTCCAGCACTGACAGGGATAACAGAACCACAGTTTGTTGCCCTCTCTGCTCAAATAAGCGCTTTCCAGCCAGCCTCAGCACAACCCCTCCCAGATGGACTGTAGAAGAGAACATCTGAACCCAACCAGAAGGATCCTAGAGAGCCACAGAATTTGCGCCTCTTTGCTGTGGGCTAGATCTCATCTATACAGCAAACATGACTCAGGAGCGTGTGCTTCCTATTGTCACTTCCATCAAGCCCCAGCTTTGCTTTCCTTTGTAAACAGGTTTCATGGCTTCATAAAATGGATGTATTAGTCATGAATAAAACCCAAAAAATTACTGGGGAGGGAAGCAATACTCAATGTACCACAGTCAATAAAATACAGAAGAAAAGAAAAATATTAGCTAGAGAGTTCCAAGAAGGTTAGTGTTATAAAGAAACAAAATATTGGCTCCGACACAGGACAAAGCTCTTCTGAATACCGATGTGTTCCATACAGTGACAAAGAAGCTATACTTACCTCAAAGGAGATTAAGTAATACACTGTAGCACCTGAGGAAAGGGAGGAAGGTAGAAAAGAGAGGCAAGCAAGCATAAACACAAAGAGAATGAGGCCCCTGAAGCCTGTTTCATATAGCTTCTCCTTCACAAAGGAGATTTATATCTTTTCCTTGGAAATTCAGCATTCAGGAAAGTGGACTTAGAAGTATAAGTCCATAATAATACCTTCTTTTCCAGTCCCCAGGAAAGTAGAATACTGATTTACTGGTCAAAGAAATAAATGTGCCTTAGAGTTCCATACAAGGCACTTCTGTCTTTCTGAAGTTAATCTAGCTCTAAGATGGATAAGCAAAAGGCCAACTCTAGTGGAAAAATACTGCAGAAAGTATTTGTGTAGATAAAAGGAGCTTTCTAAAGGCCAGTGTGCCTGTCATGATGGAATAATTTTCATTCTCTAGATAAAGAGCTGGAGAATAAAAGCAGAAAAAGTTACAGCACACAAGCAGCTCCCTGGGTACAAGGACATGTCTGCTGGTTAGGGAGTATGCTTTACTGAAAATGCCTAATCAGTTAAATTTAAAACTGGAAATATTTCATATGGGATTCATTTGAGCAAATGTTGACATCATCATGACCAGACTGCCACTACAGTCAATGGAGAGAAATAGGCACCTGCAGGGCAGGGTTCATCTGTTTCTAAAGCAGTTGTCTAAAACAGGGTCAGATGAACTATGTCCTAAAACATCTATTTCTATTTCCTGACTGGAAGGAGAGTCCATATAACAGAATCAGATGCAGACAGCTAGTTAGTAGGCATCTGAAGCTAATGGTGGACTCATGTCACCGAGCATCAAAATGATTTCAGCACCTCACTTGAGACTCAAATACAGACATGGGGTTTGCAAAAATGAATCTGCTTTCTTCTCACTATGATGACTGCAAATCTCACCCTGGAGAATGCAAATACAAGTCTCAAGTTTCTATACAATCTATGTTTCCAATTAAAATGAATCAAGATGCAGCCCTTATAGTCGCAGTGATAGCCTTTTAAGTGCAAGTGGGAGCAACACTGCATTCCTGAGCCTGCAGATTGATATATACAGGACTTCAGTGAAGCTCAACAGGATGAACAGAGCCATCAGAGGAAAATTCACAAGACTGACAGTTTTGCTTTTACAAAATAATTCTCCCTTGGATTCATGTCGACAGAGCTGTCCCTTAGCTCCTACTCTTGGGTTTAAATGCAGCTTCCAGGTGGAGAGGGAAAGATGATAAGCCCCAGATTTCTGTTAAAACAACTTCTTTTTTTATTGGCTAACAAGGCAAATGAGTCCTAAAATAGAATTTAATGATGCAGACTGCAAATGTCCAAATCTGTGGCCTGGCAGAAGAGCTCATATAGCCCTAACTGACCAGCCCCCAAGAGAACAGGAACTCCAAGCTGTTCCCCTACCTCTCTCCTGCCAGGTGCTGTTTTGTCCCGTAACACAGGTGGCTAGGAGTAGGTTGCAAGAACAATCCACACAGCCCACAGCTCCTTTCCCTGTCCACTTGCAAGGGTTTCTCTGGGAAAAGCATAGGCAGGACTGGGTCACCTTCACCAGGATGCCAGCAGCTCACTGCTGGTCACCATCTTTCTCCACGTGCTACTCAGAAAAAAGAAGCATTCTGTGTGCGTGTTCACATTTGAAAAACATTAGACAACTACTATAGACCAGCCAACCGTACTGTGTTTGCAAGAAGTACAGCTCTCACCAGCCTATAGTATAAACTGTGTGTTCCCTCCATCTCGAAGGGCTGGGCACAGCTAGGATGAAGCTTCTCTATTCAGGCAGGAGCATTTACTAATGCAGTAGTCATTTATTCCACAGGGGTTGAAACCTCTCTGATTAGGGACCATTTTCTCGTCCTGAAATTGTACAGTGCTTACATAGCATGAGTTGCCAGTTGGGGTTCGTGAACACTGCTGTGGTACAAACAAATAAAATTAGCCTTATTCAGACCAAATTCCAAAGCAGAGGTTGTTTGCTTGCCCACGTTCCAGATTAAATACAGAGGGCTGGGCTAACCTCTCAATTCAAAGTAAACAAGACACTGACCTTCTCCTTTGGCAAGGACAAATAGCTATGAGAAAGCTGCTTCAAGACTCAGAAGCAGTCATTTATTAAAACTGAGAGATCACTCCTACCAATGAAAGGCAAGGGGGCTCCAGAAACATTTCCTCTGGCACACATAAAAAAACTGCCCAGTCTTAACCTCCATTTCAAATGCTAATTACTTTTCAGAATACTCATCTGAATTCTTCCTAGCTTCCACGGGGGATAAAAAAAAATAGACTGGTACAGAGATCTTCATCTTGCCCTTGCTAAATTTATATAAATTATGTAATTGCACTTTTAAAGGACTATAGCTAGTGACTAGAACTGCACAATGAACTAACACTACATGTGACAGAGCAGGAAAATACTTTTAAAAGCAGAAGAGAACTTTCTTCCCCCAAAAAACTTGAAAAGGGAAGGCAGAAGGCACTATAACTGCACATGCAAAAAATTATTCAAGGACAATGGGGTGTATGGCAAGTCATTTTAATTGCAGAGTTTATGATATACTTTAATGATGTAAAGGATGCCCAGAGCACAAGGATGCCTGCCATCTTAGAGAAGATGAACGCACTTAAAGATACATACTTTCTTAACATACATATCTGATAAATTATATACATATACTGGCAGCGTAATCTAGCAGGAGGGCCTCAGAAGCATTTTCCAAAGGCAAAAACTTGTCATTGTGAAAGGATTTATTAATTACTATAAATACAATTATGATCATGGAAGTTAAACGCCTGAAAGTATTTTGCCAAAATCATTTAGCTCTGGACCAAAACTCCAAGAGAACAGGAAGGAAAGAGCAATTCATTTTCTTATGGTAGGATTTCAGTTAAAAGGCAGCATATATCCATTGGTATTTCGGTTTTTGGTTTTTTGTTTTTTTTTTTTAAAAGAGATATGAGGCATTTCTTCAACTGATGTTAGGACGATTGCATTTGTATTACTACACCTTAATCAAGGCTTTATGCAAGTCACTGTGAAGCAGAAAAAAACCCCAGTCCTTATGCTACGAGCAACACAATGGTTCCCCAGCAACAGCTCGCAGGGCCACGATAAATGTTTGTAGCCTCTCCAATAGGCAAAATTAAGTGCATCCTGTATATGAGAACAGTGATGTAAGATAAAAGAGAAGCTCAGTCTGCCAGAAATTTTGTGTTTGGCAACAGTCCATTTTTCCAAAAACTTTAGAAGCCACTGAATTAGAGTACATTACAAGAGACAGAGACAGTGTAGAACAAAACCCAGAAACTGTGAGAGCACAAGGAATGAAAAAGAAAACCACAGCCAGCCTGACCAGCATCCTATCGTGAGCACTTCCAACAGTGAGAGTTTTAAGCTCAGCCAGATCATCATATCAGGTGGGTTTTAGGGACCACAAGCTGATCTTCAGGAGCACCCTTCACTAGCTACCACCACTGTAAGCCCAATGGCTAAGCAGTCAGAGAGAGTGTGTCATCAGAAGGGTTTAGGAAAGCACAAGAGCTCAGCTGGGCCAGGCAAAGTGTCATTGCCCTCTGTTTAAGGGCAGATACAGAGAGGGATTGTGCAGTTTGCTCATGGACAGGCAGAGCATCTGCAGCACAGCCAGGTAACAAACCCCAGCTTAGCGCACAGCAGGATGTGCCTTGCTCACAACCACATCCTGCTATTCTTCAGTGCCAGCAGAAGGAAAACGGCACTACTCCAAACAGTGGGAGAAATCCCTCAAATCTTCATGATATACAAAGCCTGAAGGAACACGTATTATAGAAAGATTTAGTTTGCTGGCATGAAATCAAATATATAAGCCAAAGATTATTCACAAAGATCAAGACAACCTTCAAAGAAGCCAGAAATCCAGGGGGAGGCGAAGTATTTCCAAGTAGTTCCACTTTCCTCACACAAGCCAGGGAAGCTCAGAAAAAGGGTCATAAATAATGGAATTTATTTTCATTCTTTGCATATACTCTTGCTCGTGCAGTGCCCAGTGTCATCCAGAGATGAAAGCTGATAGTAAGCCATTTCTGAGTACTCAAAGATACCTTAAAAGGGACCTGTTCTTGGAGTAGCAGTGCCCAGTTTCTGAAATCCAAACTCTTGTAATTTACTAATTGCTTTACATAGCCTACAAGTATAAGAGCACTTCCAAGAAAAAATAGATTTCTGATAATAAAAGCCTTTGTAAACTATCAAAGAAAGGCATTTCAAGATGCAGTGGCTAAAGGTAGCCTATCTAAATTAAGGTGCCTATTTAAACATCGAAGTAACCAACCATTGACAGAAGTCCCCTAGAGCAGAAAAAGTCACCATTACTTGATGTCTTAAAAGAAAGACCAGAGGATCCTTCTCAAATACATGATCTAGTTTAAGCCATGGTTAATGGCTAGATGCTGAAATTACTGTTAATGAAAGCAGTCTTTTCCCAGACACTCTTACTGTGAGCAGTTCTGGTCATACCAAAATTCAAAGATGATTAACTGAACCAAGAATAGGTGCACAGAAGTGCTGTTAAGGATAAGAGGTCTATCTCAGGAAAGCTTGGCTTGTTTAAGCTGGCAAAACACAGCTTGATAAGGGACAAGATCACCACCTGCAAATACGCTTGAGGAGGGGAGCAGCAAGAAATGAGAAGAGCCATTTAAACCATACAATTATCATGGTGCAAAAATGGGATAAATCAACCATGAACGCTTCCAGGCTGGAGATCAGAAAAACCTGAGTATGGAGTAGTTGTGATCTGGAACAGGCTCTCAGTGGAAGAACTGGACGAGAAGAAGCAAGCAGATAAAAAGAGAACCTGAGAGTCCACAGAAAGGGGCCCCACCCCATGTTGATCCCTCAGCAGTGGGGAGTCTTCCCTGGGACTAAGGCTTGGAAAGTCAGGTTGTCCTTTCCAGCTCAGCATTCATACACAGAGTTCAATAACCTGGTATCCAGTTATTATTGGAAGAGAAAGATTACTTGCGTTTTTCTTTCCTTGTTTATTTCAAAAACAGAAAAGGTTTTGTTTTCTTTAGACACAAACATAACCTCTGTTTTTCATCAGTTCTCCAGCAGCTCAGGAGAGCACACAGCAGGAGCAACGCATGGCAAGAAGATACAATTTAGGATCCAACTTTGAGTAGCCTGCGCAGTCACACAGGACAACACGAGCAGTTCTACACTCCTTCACTACCAGAGGTGGACTTCACAGATGTCATGTTCTAAAGGTCCTTCAACTCTTATTAACAGAAGGAGGAGAAACTAACAGGTACTGAGGAACTAACAGTAAAGCCCTAGAGATTCAGAGAAATACAAAAAGCAGTAGTGCTCTGCAGTGGTCAGGCAGCACCAGCTGTTGGGTTGTCAATCAATCTCAAAGTACATATCTTTCTTTCTACAGACTAGGTACATAGGGCCCTGGATCCAGCAACCTTTTCTGCAGCACACCAAAATCAGTAATAATATGAAAGTTAAAGCCAAAGTCACATCCACCTAGTAAGGCAGCAGTTGGAGTTGCTCTTGCTCTCTCCACTTCAGAAGCAACGTATGTTAAAACCATCAAAACATACATACTAGGACTCAGGAGAGCTTGGTTACCTTTCTGACAGTTCACCTCCTACCCTTAGTCTCTTTAGGTCAGATTCCATCTCTTACCAGAGATACATGGGGATATCAGGGAGAACAACTATCATTAGTTTCTTAGCAACATTTAAATGACCTTCCTGCTTATACCAGAATCCTTCCCTTCATCTTGCAATACGAGGCATTTGCTGGGAGTTGGAAGCTGCAAGAGCAAACTATCACCAAGCCACACCATTCCTTAGAAATAACAGACTAACCCTAACAGAAGTAACTGGAAAACAGTATTCAGGAAGCAAAAGTCATAAGCTTTCCATAACCACTTCATTGTCTCAGAGGCCCTCATTCCACCTCTCTGTACACAAAGCTTCTCCTCTTTGGAAAGTGTAAAGAGACTTTTGTGTGCTCAGAACTGTAACGTGAAAACAAAATTGTGTGCTGATGATCTTGAAACTGATTCAGTGAAGCAGTTTCAGTTCCACCCTTCCTTCCACTCAACTCCACCCTCTCCTCCAAGAGGTAAATTTGTTTGGGTTAACATGGAGGGCAAAAAAAGCAAGCTAAAAATAGCCGCCTTTTTGCCTTAAAAAAGTTACGTCTATGAATAAACAGTCTGAAACAGGAATGCAATTAATCTACCCACAAAACTCCTACACTGCTTTCTTGTTCAGTTCTTCAAAACATTTTCATAAGGATCAAACACACAGACTTATTTTTGCAGAGCCAGTGGTATCCCAGAACTGCCTGCTTCCTTGCCCATAAGGTAACTGGCTTTGGCATGAGGAGGAACAGGTTACGGGACTGGATGAACCGAAGATATAATTCAAAATTGTTAAGTAATAGAATATTTGAGCAATATCTTTGCATCCTAGGAACCAACATGGAAAAAAAAGTAAGAAAAATGCACAAACACAAAAACATTTCTGTTGTTCCCCTTAACTGTGGAACAGTCAAATTGCATTATCTCCTAAAATCTACCTTCCCACTAAAAAGCACTTGCGCTGTTATCCCTATCTTAGACCCAAGTCACATCTGTCCGTGACAGCAATAGCTGTCAACACTGGAAGTGCAGGGTGATCAGCCATCCTTTTCACCCTGGGCTGGGAGCCAAAGCAAGGTTGGCTTATATATTTGTAACACAGAGCCAAACATATTTTAATCTATTCTGTTCCCTCTGCTACGTTATTAGCAAGCAAGCAGATCAAAACCCAGGGACTATCCTTGCAATCTGAGTATTTGAACTCTAACTTCATTTTACCATATTTTTGCACTGTATCACCAGTGAGATTCAGGTAACACCATAAGAATCACGTGTACTATCAAATGCAGACAGAAGCCTCTTGGCAGAATTGCCTTTCATTCCCATATTCCCAGTTTCCCATAGCATGAGGCATCACAGCATGCTGCCATGGAGTCCTACAGACACTGCTATGATACCTGATATGAGTTACATTTTAAAAAAGAAAACCACCTCCCTACTCTTATAGCAGATGTGCCCTCTGGAAAGAGAAAGGAAATGCCTCACTTTCATCTCAGAGTTCAGAGGGAATGTTTTATAGCTGTCAATCCTATCAAGATCCTATTCATTGACACACCAGGGACAGCAACTATTTTGAGGTAGGCTGTGCAGCCATGAAATAGCCAGGCTCTGAAAAGAACTTCGCCCGGTGACATTTGGAAAGCAAGGTAAAAGACTTTCCTGCAATCCTCAAGTAAATGCTTAAAGCCAACACACAACAAGCAGGCCATCTGAATTAAGCAGATGTGACTACACAAGGCAAAGCCACACGAGGAACAAAGCAGCACCTGCTACTGGAACCCTGGGTGAGGAACATGAACCCAAGCTGTTTGCAACCTCCGGTGTCCCAGGTCCAAGCAAGCGCTTTCACGTGGAGAGGCGAGATGCACTCCATGATCAGAGACAGTGGACGCTGGGATCTTATGCTTACACCTCCGTATCACTGGCATGGTATACAACCTTGCATTCCCATCCACAGTGCTCATCATCTCATTTTGACTGCGAAAAAGCTTTCAGGGATACTATTTGGGCTGTGCAGAAATATTAGAGAAAGATATCCTGATTAATATTTATGTTACTTCTTCAATCGCTACACTGGAGCATTTGCTGGCTCTATGTTTACCCTCAGTTCCCATCCAAGGTGGAACGAGTCCTTTAACAGAAAGGAAACTGGCACCGAGACTAAGTAATTTTACTTAATTCCCAGAGAGAATCTGCAAACAAACCAGGGAGCTGAAACTGGACTTGCAGAACTCTGAAGTTAGCTACCAGATCATTCTCCTTTCAACAGGCGTACCAGCCAGCATGCACTTCTGCAGCATACTTGGAAAGCCTGGTGGCTAAACAAAAAGAACAAGCAAGTCAGAGCAGAAAGTCAAGGGTTGTGTGGGTCAAGGTGAGAAGCAACTGCATCAGCAGGGCTGCCAGTGCAGCATCTGCTACGCGCCCAGCATCACGCCAGGGCTGGCCTGCTCCCCAGGGAGCCTTGCGCAAGCAGGTACCACTGCAGACTCCTGCCTTCTCAAGGGTGCAGTAGCCAAATGCTACAGCACAGAAAAGGCCTTCGACACCACTCATCTGCAACCTCACCCATTGCTGCCAGCTAGTTTTAACAGATGCAAGTGCAGGTGTTGTAGTAAAATTGATCTTAACTAGAAAAATGAAATTAAAAATGTAATTGAAGCAATTAAGGAAACCTGCTGCTGCTAAAGTCCTCTATACTGCCCCAACCCTATTTTTTACCTAATATTAAAACAGAGAAAGAGTAACTGAACATGATTTATCTACGATTCAATTAACGAACTAACCACTAGACAATGTAGCTTTAGAATCACAGAATCACTTGGGTTGGAAGAGACCTTCAAGATCGAGTCCAACCATAAACCTACACTGCCAAAACCATGTCCCTCAGCACCCCCTCTACCCATCTTTTAAATACCTCCAGGGACGGCGATTCCACCACTTCCCTGGGCAGCCTGTTCCAATGCCTGATAACCCTTTCGGTAATGAAGTTTTTCCTAATATCCAGCATTGTTGATAAGTAGGATATTCCTGTGAAGGGAGTGATGAACTGTAGGCCTGGTCAAGCAAACTGAGAAAACCTCTGGGAACTGCCAAGAGGGGAAGCAGGTAAAAGGTAATTTCAGCAGGGGGAGATTGCGACCACTGGCTCATTGACCACCTACCCAAATGATACCACCTACTCAAAAGAGACCAATGGAAAAAGAAGACAGAGTCTGTGCACTAATTAGCATGAAAAGCAAAGAATCTTGGCCAATCATTAAAGAGAATAACAATGAATATTTATTAACGGTTTGAATAGGTAAAAATCAATGTTAAAAAGTGGAGATTTTTGAAACTAAGGTGTGCTCCCATTTTGGGATGAGCATTTCTGAGCATTAATGGAAAAAACTTGGAAATACCTCTGCTCTTGCACACCAGGTAAAGAACCCAGATTTGGGACAACACAGGTGGCTTCCTTGGGTTCAAAAGGGATTCAGCTTTCCCGGGGCACTGTAAAGCATCAGAAGGGAATGGATATTGACTCAAAAGAAATAGAAAGCAGGCTTAAGCATGTGGAAGCAATCCTGCTTTTGATCTGAAAGCCAAAAACCTCAAAAAGCAGCCTAGGCTGTATGTTTGCAGAAACATGAAGTTCAGGACTCGTTTACAGCGCTCAGCTCAGTGTACCTCAGATTGCGTGTGTACAGTCACCATTCCCAATGACACTCCTTTACAATTATGCTTAAGAAAACATCCACAATCACTCCAGATGATTTGTCAGGAATGCTAATTGATACAAATGGCATGTCTTTGCCACAGACAGTAGATTCAGCCAAATATCTATCCATATGCCGAGAAGCTTCTCTGAGCAGTGCTCTCTGTCAGTCGACACAGGACACATCTCACTTAACATTTTCTTCTTCCTGCATTTTACTCAGCCAAAAATCATGGCCCACGGTGAGATTCATCCATCAGGCAAAATGTCTGCAGGACCTAAGTGATTAACAGAAGAGGGTGTGTAGGGGGAAATCACAGGCAACCTCTGTGACAAAATCATGCTACCTTCAGCAGATGCAAAGCTCACTTGCAGGTTTACTAGAGGACCTCAGAGGAGAGCACAGAGATTAAGCTCCATGGCTTTTTAGGTTTTTTTGTAAATAAAACGGTCACTTCTGCACAATACTAAATCAGGGGAAAGAAGGGCGAAGCTAACCATCTTGTACAACGCTGAGATCCTCATCACACCAGTACCAAGTGCGTTGTACTGTCAGAGAAAGAAGTGGAATTCAAAGAGTTAAGAAATCTTGATCAGGAAGAGTGGTAGTAATGCAAGGTACAACTATGGCCTTGATTTATATTCCTAATACATAAAATATGCATCTCATGCCATGTCTGCAGCACTGGAAGCAGTCTTCTGGCTGAGCAGTTGTTTTTTACTTTGACTCAGCCTCACTTTTAACTACTTTTGATTAAAACAATTACTTTCAATATTCAATTTCTGACAGGTATTATTTTCTACATATGCTACAAGCTGGCAAAACACAGCAGATCATTAGAAGCAACCTTTCTTATTTTTACCAGTCATATATAACTTATGCATCTGCAATATTGACAAAGGCTAGAAATACACATTTTGTCTAACTCTCTTCCCTATAACCTTTCACCAGAGAATTTGGAGCCTTTTCCTTTTAAAGCATTGCTTCCTCCTGCTGTTGCCATTAGCTCTCAGGACAATCAGTTACCTGAACACAATTACTTCCCTTTTGCCCAGCCCCATAACTCAAAATGTACACCATGTCAACGTTCAATGGCATTTAATTGTCCAAGTGTCCTACACTCCCTTAAGTATCTACAATTTTTTTGTTCATTGAGTCCTCAAGTTTTGCTCAAAACAAAGACTTGCACGTGCATAGATTTGCTCCTGCTTTTCTAGTCTTGCAGGTGATTCCGCCTAAGAGACACGACTGACATATTCAGATGTCCCAACTGCACAAGACAGGTAAATAATTATCTCACAGTCAGAGATGTCTTTGTGAGCAATTGTTACGCTATCATTTTAATGAGTGCAAAATATCAAAATCACCTGAGTGCATTTTACTGAGTTATTGGCAGAAGAGTATTGACAAAAGAATCATAGGTAAGTTACGTGGGCACTCACAGGTAGCTGGTAGGAATAGGAAAGCATTTTCTTCACTGTATTTCTTTTAGGTAGAAATCAAAAAGTTTGAGGGAATAAGGATTTGCAAGAGTTTTCATTTGGTATCCAAATAGCACTGAATTAGCTAGCTCTCTTACACTGCTGAGAAAATTCCAGCCTCTCATTTTAAGAGTATACCTAGGAACACACCCAAGACCACTCCAGCACTGAGACACCCTTTTCTTTCACCTGCCACTGCCTATGACTAGATGCCACACATGTATGATGTGTTTGCTTCTGGAACTCTGAACAAGTAGGGAAGTTTAATCTTCTTTGCCCAAGCGATACTTCTCTTTCCTCTTTTTATTTAAATAAGCTTTTCTTTCTGAAGCTGTTCTCAGGAACAAAATATTTTGTCCAATCGGATGAATAAACAGAACACACACCCAAAACGCATCGTCTTCTCTTCCACTGCCCTCCCACCCCAAGGTGTAGAGGTGGCCAGAAGAGTTTGCAATCCTGAGCTTCCAGTATGAGCTTCTCAGAGCAGGGGTGGAAGATACGTATCTTGGGATTGGTAAATCAAATCTTTTTGTAGTAGTAAGAAAACAGATAAAGTATAGAGTAAGAGGTTATTATCACAGATTACAGCTAACCGATCTTCACTGGGGAAAACAGAGTGTGTGTCGGAGAAACTCACTGTGACTGGTGGTTTTGCAGCTGACACACAAGATGCAGTTGGAAGCAGCTCCCACAGCAATAGCAGCCGGCCCTTCAGTGACACCACTGCAAGACACAAAACAACAGATTCATGAGTAAAACAGGCAGGTGGTGATCAGAGTCACTTCAGGAACAGGCTTTTCAATCCAGGATTAAAGCTCTCTGCTTCATAATCCCCTTCCCGTCCTCTCTGTACTTACACACACACACTCTTCAACCTCAATGAAGTTTGTTACTAAAATGAAACTCAGGTCACCAAGTAAAGACTGACTTACTGGAGAAAATATCTTCTTGCATATTTCCAATACAGAATTAAAAAGACATTTAAAAGAGGGGACTTTTTCTCATTGCATACACAGACTAATAAAGGGACAATGAACATGCAATGGCAAGAGACTAAGACATGTTTGGCATACAGAGGGAAGTCCAGGTAAAAGAGTACCTACAGAACAGCACTTTGTGATCTATGGTCCACCAGCATCCCAAGGTAACAATGCACAAAAAGCATTCAGAATAGAGCACAAGTTTATGTTTCCCGTGCAGTGAGAAGATCATGTCAAGCAAGAGTAAAATTGATAAATATTTCTAATCATTTGAGTTTCTGAGACTGACAAATGCCAACAAACCAAACTCAGCTGGTGGAAGCAGTTTATCCAAATAATCACAAATGAAAAAACACCTTGTGCTAGGTGGTAAAATTGTAGAAAGTCATGCTGCACAGGGAAAAGCAAGATTATAGATACACTCAAATGCATAATCAACCAACGGTTTATTTCTACTTACAGAAGCAGCAGTAAGATCTGTACTGTAGACAAACTTTTTTGAAAAAACAACCCATTCCTTTTCCATTGCAGCTTTATCATTACAGTGGATAATGAATTACACCACTGTTTTATGCCACAAGATTTTTACTAATGTACACATCTCCTTAGCATTAAGTTTGGAACTGCAGAAAGATTTTAGTTAAGCACTACGCAATTAGCGCCACTGTAAATTACTTAGGATTAAAAAGCCAACCCCTACAAAAGGGCTATAATATCCTTACTGACCACAGATAACCAAGACTGCAGTTTATCCACCCAAAGACATTTGGTCTGTAGATCAACCGTGCCTTGCTTGCCATAGTGTAACTTCTAGTTTGGGGGGTGGGGGTGTGTGTGTGTATGATGTTGGGGTTTTTGTTACTCATTTGATTGTTTGAATCTTGCTATTTCAGGTGCTTAATGGCACTAATTTCCAGAAGGTCTAGAAATCCGGCAAAACAGAAAGCAGGTTATATCCCTGTTATGCACAGGAGTGTTGCTGTCTGACATTTCACTGCCACATAAGGAGAATTGGCAATGCATTCCCTAAATGTTGCTTTGTTTTGGTTGTTCTAAACCAAATAACTAAGGAAATAGATATCAAGTGTTTCTTGAGAGCGCTGCCTGATGATTTTTAGATTTGAGGTTTTTTCCTAAACTTGACAAATACCAGAAGCAACATCACCTTTTAAGGCAAAAGGCAGCTGAAAGCAAAATCCTTCTTTTAAGCCAGAGTGCCTCATAACAGCAAAGATTCTTCCTAGAAAAACAAATTCAATCATGAAGCAAGAACAAGCTAGAAGCCTTTGTAATAACAATGCAAATGAATCCTTCTTTCCCCGTGACTTTTATGGACTGGCATTGGCTGATTCAGCAGGTGCTCTTGGCCACTGCAAAAAAGAAAACAAGCTAGACAGACTACTGCCTTGACCCACCATTCATTTGCATCCTCATTTGTACGGTACAGTAAGAACAAGCACAGATGTACAGGAACACATTTCATGCCTTATCTTTTCCACACGAATGCAGGAGGAAGTATGTATCTGAAGCTGTATCTACACTGCAGTCACATGTGCTTTCAACACAGTTGACAACCAGCTCATGAGATAAGGCAGAGAAGATGCAGAAGCATGCACTGAACACTGCCTCCAATAAGCCCATGTAGTCCTGTATAACCCAGTACCACCACATCTTTATCACGTCTGTTAAACAATGTTAACGAAACCAAGGTCACGTACAGCTACTCAGACTGCAATCCTGCCTCCTGAAACAGTAGCTGTCACTGCCATCAGAAGTGACAGCATTAAACTAATGACAGGATGTGACCTCAGTAGGCTGCATCTAAATCTATTTTGTAAGTCTAGACGACAAGCAAAATCTTCCTCTTTGAGTATCATAGTTATTGCATAGATTTCCCTTGACATGTCCGACCTGTGAGCCCAGGCAACTACAGTTTCAGCAAAGAAGGTGCTGGCACCACAAGCAGAGACCAGAGCTCCACTTCCCAATCCACAAATGACCCCCTATATAGAATCATAGAATCACTTGGGTTGGAAGAGACCTTCAAGATCATCGAGTCGATATAACCCCAGGCAAAACATTTTGCCTGCTTGTGTCCCACGTTCATTCTCAGGTTGATTCCCTGCCTCACACCCTTGTTCTCCTCTTTTGATCAGGGACCATCTTACACGAGATGTTTATGTCTGTTTATCCTATGTTGCTGAACACAACAGCGCCTCTAAGCATTAACCTTAATAACAAAAGAAATGTCAGCTGCAGTGTAGCTCCAACTAGTGCTACAAGGCTCCCCTCAAACCCAGCTACACCACACATCCTGCTCCAGAGAGCAGAGGCATGTGTTTAATATTTCTGTCCTGGATTGGTCCAAATGCTTCCTGGATCTCGCGTGCACCACACAACCTGGAATCCATCTAAAGAGAAGTCTCCAACAATTCCCAACTGTTTAGGGTATTTTTTTCAGGCTAACATTACAGGTTCTAAAGAGGGGAAACTACAGCTTAGCAAGAGAGAGTGAACTGAGTCCTAATGCCTAAATGCTAACAGATTATAGACATGTCACAGACAGCTCAGCTTTCCAGGAACTTGGACACCCTGAGCTAGACAAGAGTCCTACTCTCTGATTTTCTTGCTTTGAAACACCTGCTTACTCTTGCATTCTCCCCTTGGCACTGCTGTCAGAGAGAGATCAAGGTGACTTTCTGCTTGTACTGGTTTGAGGTAAAACAGAACCAATTTGCCGTTCAGTAATTTTACTTTTTAGGTCAGCTTCTTCTAACTACTGAAATGAACGGAATATTGTATAGAAACTGCTCTCAGAGTGGTAAGACCCATGTTTATAGCTGATGCCAAGGCATGGTATGCAGAGAGGCTCTTGCTTATACTCATTGCTAGAACAACCAAGGGCAGCCAACTTTGTTACTTTGCCCTTAGCACTGAAAGATGCAAGGCCTGTGATCCTCCTTTGGCTCTTCCCAAGTTTCAGCCTGACCCGTTAGGAAGTTCCTTCTTCTCCTGCAGGGAAGCTTTTACTTTTATCACTTTTATTCCCAAATACAGAGCAGAAAGATGAGGCTTTAAGTTCTTATACACCCTGAGTGCTCTAGATAGGATCAGCAACACAAACAACCCATCGTTTCTGTAGGATGGGACCGTCCCAGTGCAGCCTGAGAAGACACTCCTCAAAGCAGGTAAAACTATAAGGGAGGCTCAAACGCAGCGGACTCCTGAAAGTCTCTCTGCATTATCCATTCCTTTCTATCATTGTCATCCAGCTCCCAACATCTGCCTTTGTATCTAGTTTAACTAGATCTCAAGGAGATCTGTGCTACATTGCTAAATAAAATAGGTTGCTTTGACACCAGAAATTGTTGAGGAGTTTTAATAATCATGTGAAATCCGGAGTATTGTGTTAAACAATGTATTTAGGTTTCCAGACATCACTACTCTTACCTAGACTTGCACAAGTGGGGTTATGGAGCCCTGTGAACAGCCGGCACGGGACATATAACCAGAGATAATGGCACCAACTCAAACAGTTGTGGCACAAAGCCACCCAACCTCAGCCACCATGGAAACAAGCAGAGGTTCTTTTTCTGTGGAACATCCCACATCTCACCAGAGGGTACAGCAGCAGCTCCCACGAGACCCTTCTGTACCTGCCAGAAGGGAGAGGCCGCCTGAGGCTGACCATTCAATTCATAATTCAGACACTATTATGACCTGCACAAATAATTTAGTAGTTTCATTATTCATAAGTAAAATCAAAGTGATTAGAAGTCCAAAATGTGAAACCTTTAGGGTCACCAGCTTTAGACTTGGTTTCCATTTTTAGCTGCTATGTCCAAAAAAGGGCTGATTCTCCCTGCTTAGTAACTATGAAAACATACTGATGTTTAGATTAAAATACCCCATGCACTAAAGTTCAGCATGCAAATTTGTTACAGAACATACATCACCATTCATTTAACTAAGCAGTTATGCAATAAATGATACATTTACTGAAGTTTTAATTTTTGCAATTTTTAGATGAATGAATGATGGATTTCCTTTTTACTAAAGTTGAGGTGGGGGTTTTGTTTGTTTGTTTCTTCTGGTTTTTTTTTTATTTTATGTCCAGCTGTCCTTGGAGGAAAATTGAAACCCAACCAAAATCTGCAGAAGCAACCTTTATTTCCTACCTAAGCCACCCTAAACTTGGTGGGTCACCAAGAGAAGAAAGTAGGTTTAACAAACTTTACATTTAACACTGTTTTTAAAATAGTACTGTCTATAGCAAAAGAAAGTAAGGAAGTGTGACTGGTTCTACCAGAATAAAGAGAATAGCTTACCATCCTTCATTTAGACTTTCTTCAATCCCTCCCCAACCCAAGCTACATAGCATTCTCAACTCCTGATCAGTCTCACAACTTCAGAAGTTGCCCATTGTGGAGTTGATATTGCTGTAGAACTTAAATGACAAATATTCTCCCTACACCTGCAGAATAGGTTATTGTTCTCACAAGTTATCCTGGCACTGCAGTAAACTCTTTTTCCAGACAATTAAACCATTGATTTCCTGTACTTTGAGCACTTTCATTTTCCTTTAAAGCCCTAGCCAAACCTGCACTGGTAAATACTTTTTAATTTAAGTGCTATTAAATGGCTAGGGAAAGTTTAAATCTTAAATCTGAGAAAGGGGAATGAGCGCTGCCTGAGCTAACTGATGGTTTACTAGCTAGGTCTAGGGTCACACCACACTCTTTCAGAGGCCCACCTAATTTTGTGGCATGACATTGAATCACAGCAACACTTCAAGCTGCCCTGAGATCATCCCCAACACTTGACATCATGCAGGAAGACAGAAGTAACCTTCCCAAGGAGTCTGCCACAGAGCTAGGAGAGGAACCAAGTACCCCCTCGCTCACAGTGAGCACCCAGCTCCACAGGGACCAACCACCAAGGAGATGCCATTCCACAAGCATGCCCTGAGCAAACACTCAGAAGCACTGTGGAGAAGCAAGGTAGACAGGAAAATCAGTCAGCGTAGGCAAAGGAACTTTTGGTGTTACGAACAACAGTTTACATGTCATTTAATTTCCTACCCCAATCAATCAACTGAAGCTCTTAGGGACACAGCACTGTAAGTTTTCTAGTGCTGTGATTTCTTCAAGGTACTAATTCTTCCCCCTCCCTCCTCTTCCTTTTAAAGCTTTTCAGCTTTTCCTTTTAAGCTAGTAACTTAAAATGACTGTTATCTTAGTTTTGTTGCTGTGGATATACAAAGACACACATTTTGCTGCCAGTAAATCTCTGAGGCAGTAAACGACATCATACCATTTTTACCACAGTATTTCCAAAGAGAAGACACATCTATCCTATCTTTGCTCTTTGGGGTAACTTCACAGAGTTAAAACAATACATTCCTAATTTTGAGGCAAATCTAGACCTTTTGCTCTCCTGAACCAACCATCCAAAACACAAACCAAGTCAGTTTTCCATCTCGGGTTGTAGCAATTCTCTCTGCTCTGATCCTCCATCTGGCCACAGGCCCCCGTGCTTGCAGAGCAATGTAGTATCAGAAGTAAGCACGACAGCCATCTATTTAAAAAAAAAAACACACACTCTTGCTGGGCTAGAGTTGCTGCAGCTATGGCAGGCACTTTGTGGTAAATGAAGAACTCCTCTGCAGTAATTTAAGAGCACTGGTGTCTGGCAACGGTGTGAGCACTGGATGTGACCTAGTCAGTGGGTGAAATAAAGCACACAGCTCAGGCTATCTGGGCCAGGACAGCACCACTAGCATTATCCGAACAGTTCTTCGCTTTGACCAGCGTTGCTCTAAGCAGCTTTCTGACAGTCTTAACTGCTGGATTTCCCCCCAGACTGGCAGGCCTGTGTCCCCTTCTAGCTTGCTTCCAGCCAAACTCCTTTAGACACACACTTAATCCCCCCTCTTGTCACAGAGCATCCCAAGGAACTCACAACCTGCTGCCCTGCCCTTCTCAAGTCCTGGAAACATTCGGATGCCTTGAGTAACACTCAGTAGCACATAGTCCCAGTGACAAGATGAGAGGCTCATTATAGGATAAATGCACAGAATACATAGAAAATTTATTTGTGGTCTATACAGGAGTCAAATTACCACCTTTCAGGCAGGATCAATAACAGTTGCCAACTCACACTTATTTGCAAAGTTTAGAAAGCATCTAAACCAGATACTAGATATCTATACTAAAGAACTATATACATTGCTGGCACCTCAAACACCTTCCCTCTGTAGAAGGATTTAAGAAACTCCTTTAATAGGATCATTAACAACGCTAGGCCTCAGGAAAACCAAATGCATCTCATGAAAAATCAACATTGTTTTCTGTGTTTGCCTTAAATCCTGCTGTAGAAATGAAGGTTGGCTTTAAACACTGCAAATATTTTGGAATATTTTACACTCAGTCAAGAGTCCCTAAATGGCTTCGGCATCAACATCTTTAAATTATTTAGACGTTTTCAAAAGTTTTGTGCCAAGTCAGTTACAGTAATGCCACATCGCACTGTATTAGTTAAAGCAACTTGACAGCAGATGCAGTTCTTTACACCCTCTCCAGATCCCTGTTATACAGGGAACGCAGCTATCAATGGGACTTAAGTCTTCACTTCTCCGTCCCTCAGTTCTCACACACAATAGAGAAAACACTCCAACTAATTGGTCCATCTTGAGACGAAAATCTGCCCTTTGATCGCAGATATCTCTCACAATACCTATTTACTATGCCTAGCTCAGGAAATTTCTGGTTTTGTTTGGGCCGGACTGGGTGGTACAACATACAAATAATTACCTGCTTATACTTAACAAAAATGGGTGGGAAAGAGGAAAAAAGATACGAAAAAAAAAAAAGTAAAGCTCCATACAAGTCTATGACAAGATAAAAGAGCCCATCTTGGAGCTTCAGAAATATACAGAAGACAAAAAGGGTCCATTCCCAGGAAAATTCAAGTTTAAAGCATTTCACTGATTTTGTCCTGCAGTTTGCTACAATCATGCAGGATTTGGTCAAGTAGATTAAATGCTACAGGTGGAGATTAAACTTGCAGGGATAACAGCTGTTCATTAGCCACTAGTATTCTAATAGCATTATAGCTAACCAGCATATTTCTTGGTAGAATCACACCAGGCCCACAAGTCAATAAGAACCGTAACGTCTTTCTTTACCTCTCCCCAGCAATTTCTGCTATCTGCCTTTGCTCTTCTGTCTCATCTTCAGCCTGACACAGCCTAAAACTGCTCTCTAGTTTATACTTAATATGCATGTTGTTATTCAGTTTGTACAGCTAGTGCTGTACTCTCTTGCAAACACAATGCTTGGCTGATGCCCATCCATTACAACTAGCATGCAGTACTCTTATGAAGACAAAATGCTTCTCAATCTAGGACCCAAAAGCAAGCCAGCTTTACAGAAATGCCTGTTCCTACAGGTCTTTAAGCATCACTGATGCACTGGAGTTGTCTGAAGCCCATGAGTTAGCTGGTCCCTGCCCTGAGCAGATGGTCAACCAAAGCACATATTTAATTTTCAACCATGAGAAATGCTGCTGTTGCTACCTAGAGTGAGACTATACTTAAGAAATATGCTGTGGCTGTATCAAAACTTTGTATCGCGTAAGATATAAGTAAACTCCTGCTATGAAGATAACATCCTCTCGCTTCTGGTCTGCTTTAACATTAGGCAGTCCATGGGAGGATAAGGCAGAGGGAAGATACCTCACAGCTGGATGCAAACAAGAGCAGTAAGTCAGCCACAGGAAGTCAAGCAAAGTCTGGAACTGGATGGAAGAAAGTAATGCCTCATTATGGGCAGGCTGTGAAGTATAAACTGGTAAAAGCTGCTCTTGTTCTACAGAGCAGGAGAGAGGCTTAAGAAACAACACCCAAATTTAGAAATACAAGTTGTGTCTTGTACCTGGTCCATGCTTTCCATGATACACAATGCCATAATATTCCCAACACTAAGCTGGGAACATAATTTCATCTCCAGTCAACACAAATCCAGCCAGCAGTTCCACACTATCTCCTTTCTATACCTTAATCTCTCAATGTAGGTGAGTCGTACCAACAATTACCTGTTCCCACTTACTTCAGCTCCCCTGCAAATATGATTAAGACACCTACAATTACATGGCAGTTCCTGATATGAGGAACTGGTGATATTTCTTCACCACGCAAACATACGCATAGCTGTGTCCTCCCTGCACCCCTCCACCTGGAGGGAAATCCAACCGCCGAGGGAGGTGAGGAGGAAGAGTGTGGGAAAAGAAGAGGATGAGACTCAAAACAACTTGGAAGCCATCCTCCTTCCCAGCAAAGAAAGCACAGATTACCCTGAAGGTTTATCTGTGCCAGTCCAGCACTTTAACAAAGGTACTAGGGATCTCAAGCTTCCCCTCAGCCCTTCACAGGCCTGCCATGCTCACTAGGACACAGGTTCTCAGGGTGAAATGCATTGACCCAGTTCCATGAAGCAAGGTCAGTTTATACTGACTAGTGATCTGGCTCAACATATCCAAGAAACTCATTAAGTATCCTAAACAGCAGGATATTACAGTAAATTATGACAGCTGCTGTGTGTAGCTTTTCAAAAGTCTTTTCTACACCTTTAAACACAGCGAGCATTGAAGATGTCCTTTACTAAGAAAAAAACATCTATAGATTAGTACCCTGTACATACTCCAGCGGTCTGTAACAGTGTTACTTGCCAGCTTTTACAAAACAGCAGCGCACAAAGTGTAAAGGTTTTGCTAACACCAATTCACATGTACTGCATTCAGTAAACTCTAAAACACTTTCCTCATCATCCCCAAAAGTCAAGCCTGACATCCTCCCTCCCTTCTCCATGAACCACTCAGTTATCCTTTTTGCCTTTAAAATGTTGCATTTCTTTCACTTTTTAAAGTCACATGAATAAAGGCATAGCCTGAATTCATGAGGAAACAAACAAAAAAATTCCTACACTTTCTGAAATCTCTCGAATTCTAAATAATTAAAGATGTTCTCTTATGCCCCTCTACACTAATACCTCTTTACAGTCCTCAAAGTGTCACTCCACCTCTTCCAGTCTCTTCCATGCCCTCGTGCTGTACTTGCTGCAAAACAGTTAGCACAAGGGAGGAGACAGGACAGGGTGGCCTGGGCCCTTTCACCTCCTGTAAATTTGTGCAATATGTACTGTCCCTGTCCCACGGAGTCTCTTGCTTTCAATAAGGACACTGACAGGAATCAAACAAAAGGGTTGCAACGGGCGCAAGAACAGCCCTTTCAGAAAAGCATCAATATGTTTAAATAAAGATACTAGCTTAATAAAAGAAAATACACTGATTCCCTTCAGATAAGAAATAAGCAATGTTTAATCAATGTAGTCATTTTGCACTGATGGAACCAGTCCAAGTACCTAAAAATAACATTTTACTGAAAAAGCTTTCCAGTTTATAGCCACCAGGGTTATTATCCCAGAATACGAATGCCTGATACTGGTATAGTTTGTACTCCTACAAAAGAAAGTTAGAGTAGTACATTTATACTACTTTAACTGGGATATTCAGTGAAGTATTTGCCCTCCCTTTCAACTCCCAGATGTAAATAAACACTACCACATATTGTGGGACAGGCCCATTGCCAGGCAAGGGAATGCTAAACAGCGCAGATGTGAAGAGCCGGATTCCACAAAAGGAGTGGCCATTGGGGAAGAGAAGAAAGCATGCTTTACTGTCTGGTTCCTGTTTTCTTTTTAAGGAGCATACAACTTTTGTGGATCTTGCTATTGGGCACATTTTGTAAGGCAGAAAGTAATTCCATTATAGATTTATCTCTCTCTTCTGCTAACACTTCCTTTGTAAGATCAGAGAGTAAAGTTTCCGTAAGGTCAAAATTGGCTTTTCCCCCTCTAGAGACCCAACTGGTCTTTTCAAGCAGTTTAATAGCGTTTACCTCCTGAAAACATTTCAGTTGTGTGGGTGGCTCCTCTGATTCCCCTTGCATTATAAATTTATCTGCAAGCCCTGTAGACAGCATAAAGCACACATTATACAGCACAGCCACCAAGTGACATTTTTATGTTGAATACACATAGATTACAGGAGCACATGCCAAGGATAACATCTATCCTCTAACACCTATCAAAGCTAAGGAGACTTCGGACTAGCTCACAGGGTGGCCAGGCTGAATCGGTAATGATGTCCATGCAGTTTCACCTTTTTGCTCCACCTTTAGGTGCACCATAGTACATCTTCCACACCTGTTACACTAGTCATCAGCACGTTCTTCCAAGCAGAGCTAGGCCTGCTTAAGGACTACCACAGAGGTTCTTAACAAAACTTTCACCTCAAGGAAGCAAAGTTCTGGAAGTCTAACTATTAAAGACATTTGCTGGATAACAGAACAACTCTGTTCTCTATGTGGGGTGCAACATGCTCCAATGAAACCAGCTTCTAACACAGACCAGTCTATAACATTTCAGTTATTTCACACAGCAGTGAAGAAAGCAGGCATAACGGTGTGGAAATGTGAGCTGACAGTGCATGTTCATGTGTGTACTTGTACATATACATTATTATAATTGCTTCTTTATTACATGTACTATGTAGAAGTTCAGTATTGAGAAAGAACATGACTCCTTCACACAAGGCACTGTACCTGTCCACCTTTAACGTGCACGAGTTAGTTTATACATGCATCAGCCACAAGCTATGATTTTTGTACATCTTGGTCTTTACTGCACATTTTCTCATCTGGGAGATGTGGGTTCTCATCATTACGAGGATCAGAAAATACAGGTATATTGATATATTCACATGAGCTCAAGGTTTCACTTCAGAGTAGACCACCCACTCTGATTACTTAACACCGCCTCTGATGCAGGTTTGCAACACTGGTTTGCTTGTACAAACTCGATCATCAAAACAACCAGTCTGAACCACGTACTCCAACAAGCTCAGTTGTACCTGGGTACAGCCAAGAGCGTACAGACGCAGTCAGGAGAGCCTGGGTCTGAGGCAGTTCCATCGTCACTTTAATCAGTATGTAGGATGCTGCTGAAACGCAATCTGGCTCACACCCCCCTCTGCCTACCTGCCCTTTACCCATCTCCCCTCTCATAGTGACACTACCATCCAGAATCAGCTGTGAAGTTGGTAACTCTGAGAAAAAAAATAAAAATATGGCATAAGGAATACAGTGAGCCACAGGCAAGAGGAAGTGGGACACCCCTTTCTGCAGTACTCTAGATGTACATTACAAAAACACTTGAAGTTCATGACAAAAAGCAACCTCTGGAGCTATAATCCAAGTGTCACATGGTAATTCCTAGACAGAGCATATATGAATATTCCAAATAGTCTCTTACACCTGGGTTAATACACCTATACCTTACATAAAAGAAAAACAATCACAAACCTTTATATATAAAGGTTACAACCTAAGCATGCGAACATAAGGTTATACAAGTATTCAGTGAAGACTGACAGTTGAAGACAAACTTACTGAGTCAAAGCGTTGCTTCAGCTTCAAAGTTGGTGATCGACTGTGTTGTTTTGTCATTGCCATTGAGATATCAAAAAAAAAAAATCACGTGTGCACTCAAACTCTGTCTTCAGGAATGTCAAATATTTTTGAACAGTTTAACAAAAATTTGAGAAGTGTGTCAAGATTTTCACCTGCCAGCCCTGCTAGAATCCCTTTTAATCAACTATTAGATAGTAGCAACTTTAAATTAATGGCCTAATCATGCTTAAGTCCTGACATTTATGATAATAACATGATCTTGATGGACTCATTTAACATTAAAAGTGCCATTGGTCATTAATTCAACTAAAAAAAAATTTCCCTTTGCAACTCACTATTAAACATACCAATTAATAATTACAATCATGAAATATTACTGATTTTTCCTATACTTAATCTTACAATTGAACTGTAAGAAAAATGGTACTATCTGGCAGGAAAAGGGAATAGCATGTTTCGCCTAAGCCTTAAAATACCAGGCAAAATAAGACACATAAAAAAAGCTCAAGTGAAATGGGAGAAAAACGTGTCTCCAATTAATCCAGACAATGAGGAAGCCCTTAGAAGGCTCCAAGTAAGATACACAACCTGGGTTTAACAGATGTGGTGCACAGAGACCACTGTGTGCCTTCCCAGGTTCCTACACATGAGTTGCCAGAAGGAAGACTGAAATCTGTACCCATACATGGAAATTATAATCTCTGTGACCTCTCTGTTGTCTAACTCCCTCTGGTGCTGCAAAGCCAAGTACTCCAGCAACCCTGACCCTTTGCAAATCACACCACTAACACCCTGGTTCTTTGCATTTTATTCATTTACTGTGGATAAATTATGCCTCCTTTTCCACACCTCTTCTCTGCTTGAATTGTACATTGTCTTAGGGAAGGGACTGGCCTTTCTACATGTGGCAATTCAGACCTGCTAAGCACTCTTGCAATTCATATGACAAGAACTTAAAAGCCATTAGAAAAATGAACGCGTGACAAGCCTAACCCACAGTTTATGAGCTGTACCAGGCTAATGCAGCACATTGCTGAGGCTCACAAGTGCTCCCACAGTGTGTAATTTATTATACAAAACATTCATAACTCCAGAGCAAGCATCACACAATCATGACCTATGCAGTGCCTAAACAGTCCTTCTGGCAGGAGCTTGCTCCTCCAGCCAATTCCTGCATTTCATGTCTTAGGTTGAGAATACCTAAGCGGCTTACTCTTAAGGGAAGGTTGCATCCTGTTAACATATCAAATCCCTTCCATGCCAAGAAAAAATGTTTCCTAGAAAAGCAGCTGAGGGGATGCAACACCTTGCAGGTAGGTCTGGGTCTTGCTACACTCTCTGCGCTAGCTGTATCCAAGGCAGATCAGACTTTCTGCAGCTCTTTCCTAACACAGGAACATTTCTGAGAAGAGGGGTGAAAAGGTTAGATTTTGACACAGTGGATCAAAAGACTGTGATAATTGAAAGCAGCAAATTAAATTCATTTGGTACAATCTTTCTCAACTCTTCTTTTTATTACTATGCATTGCTAATGCCAAAAGGCAGGTTCTGAACCTCCAATGAACATAGACAAAAAAACCCAGAAATACAATTTTTACTAAGCAGACATCAGTTATGCAAAGCAGCAAATGAGATCCTTCTGATGGAGGTTTTTCTGTAACCAGGTCCAACGTCTCAGAGAGCTCAGAATTACAGAAAATCCCGAGCAGCACCACTGGCACATTAAGGGCAAGACTTTGTGATCCAAGTAAACAGTTTTGAAAGACCTACAGAACTGGAGCAGCGCAAGACACTTTTGCAGATTACATCCTGCTACAGCCATTGAGCACAAAGTTCTCTAATTATATTACAAGGAAATATTTGTCCCTGCTGAAGACCTTTAGCTCCAGGTGGCTTTGATTTTCCCCTACACACCCTAATAGAGCCTGAATAATACAAATCAGCTTCTCACAAGCTTATATGAGTGTTTAGTATTTCAAAAACTTGAAACACGGCAAAGCATCATCTCATTTGAATCTCCTGACTGCAAAAAAATATCCTAGAAACATGTTTCCTCACTCAGCTAATTCGTCTTCCCCGTATGGCCATACAACAGCAGAACAGTGTGCCAATGACAGGCACTGATGCACCGGCTTTTGATGTTGATTTCATACATCTTGTTGGAGTGAAGCCATAACACAGGCATTTGTTATTCCCTCTCCTCCAAGCTTATACTGAAACACAAACAAACAAGGTCTTTGCTGTAAGACCAGTAAAAAGCAGTTAGTTTATTTCCTTAAAGCAACATGACGTATCTTCACTTAATTCTTATTTTTAGAATGCAAACCTAGTTTTAAATTTAAGAGGATCTTTTAAAAGTTGTTATGTTACAGCCTAATTCTTCCATATTCTACTTAGGACATTCAAATAACCTTTCAAGTACTCCAGAGAACAATGCCCACCCCAAATATCAGTGTTAGAAGGTTCTTTTTAAAGTTGCACACATAATACAGCTTTGACTTTTGAGGTTAACTCAAGCTTTATAAATACAGCAGAGTGTCAAGTGCTTCTTTCAGTTAAGTACCAAAGAGCGAATGCTCCTATTTGCATTTTCCCCAAATGTCAGTACTTCACTTGAAAAATAGAGAGTTCAAAAATCAGGACAGTTTGTTTCTCTTTCCCACTCAGCTACAAACAAGGTGGACAAGTCAGAAATTTACTTGTTTTAGAAGCCTAAATGTCACAGGACCTGTATTTTTTTTAAATTAGAGCCTAGCTGCACCTTTTAGTGTCAAAATATTTGTGTAAGTTAAGGTCACAGTGACCAGAGACAATCACCTAGTGATGGCTCTGTTTAAAAATTTACTTAATGTTGAATGCAAGATATATACACATTATGATAAATCAGTCTTCCTCCCAGTCGCCTCTTCTTAACTTTTGTTCAAAATACAAAAGGCTGGCGTGGGGGTGGTGGGAATAAGTTAACGTGAAACTAAAAATGAAGTATTGTACCACTGTCATTTCGGTCTCCATTCAAATTGCCAGTAATCAATTCAACTACAGCAACTGATGACAAAGCCAACTGAAAAAAAACATACAACACAAGATTTAAAGGGGTTGTTGAAGTTTTCTGTTTGCCAACACAGATTACAGTAACCATCAGGGATCTGTGGCTCTGGCTTGAATCATTATCCTCAGCTCCACACTACAGCCGTATGTTTCACATTAAAAGGGACGACCAAGGGTCCTTCAAGGATCGGACAAAGTTATCTTCTTAAAAATCATGCACTCATCCCATGGTTGCATAACTAGGCACAAATGGATCTCTGCTTCCCTGTGATTTCCCTGCTGCTGCTAAAATCTGACAGCATTCCCAAGGTGGACACCAAGAGATGAGGAAACAAATGCAATGTCTCAAAACAACGGGGAACAAGTGTCATTTCCAAGCCTCCAAGACTGGCAATACAGAGGACTACGATAGGTGAACTGGCTCCCACCGTGCAAGCAGTTTGGCTTTGTCAGACACAAAATGATTTGGCAATCTGTTTGTTACTACAGACCTCCACCAGTTCAGGATTGTTGTCGACCTATTGAGAAATACTTAATGAGCACCACATGTTCTCCAAGTGTTCTGGGACGTAACCTAGCACAACAGAAAAACAAGAGAGCTACAAAGACAGCTTAATAAATGGTAATACAACAATTTTAGCTTTTATGTGTGTCTTGCAGTAAAACATGCAGTGACCCATGGTCTGTGCCAGATTTGGAGAGCCTCTGCCATGAATGTGACTGATAGCATTGCCAACAGTAAATCTATCACCCCAGCTGGGATGAAATGCTCCCTTCTTCACAGCTGGAGCCCTGATCTGCAGCTGGATTAAGATATACAAATCTCTCCCTGGTGTTGCAGGCCTCATGCAGAACTTCTGAGCATACTATAAACATATCATGCAATCAAATCTAAAGACATCAACAGGTTGCTCAGGGAAGTTGTGGAGGCCCCGTTCCTGGAAGCGTTCAGAGCCAGGCTGGATAGGGCTTTGAGCAACCAGGTCTTAGTGGGAGGTGTCCTTGCTCCATGGCAGGGGCGTTCCAGCTAGATGATCTTTAAGGTCCCTTCCAACCTAAACCATTCGATGAACATGAAGACAGGTAGCATAAGAGGAACACTATCAGAGGGCCCCATTTTCAAAAATTATTTAGAGACTTTAAAAAAGAGACACTGATTTAAGAGTTTTCCAATTAGGCCTTAAAAAAATTTTACATTCAAAGAGACACCTTAGTTCACAGAGCAAGTTAGCAGCAGAGGTTAAAGTCTCCTCAGCCCCACAAGCCACCATTCTCATTGCTACAACTGCAGTTATGCAAAAGATACGCACAGCCATATGTGTTTACAACATTACACAATAAACCAACATAAAAATCAATGCTAGGTTGTATTGTGGGAAGCGTCATCCAGATGGCTGGCAGATCTCGAGTTATTGCTGCAGGAGGCCAAGAAAGTCCCTGGACAGAGTGACTGCACTGGCGGGCAGATGAACTAGAATAGCAGCTCTTCATCAGCAAGAGCAGCGTCTTCAGCAAGGTGCTGATGTAGTAGAGATGAGGCACTAGAAACAGCCTTCAGTATCCCTGAGTCGTACTCCTGGCACCAGGATCTGAAGTCAAGGCATCTCTGCAGAATAGTTCAAGGTAGAAGGATGAGGATTCCACCAACACGAGGGGCAAAAAAAAAGGAATAGGAAAAAAAAGCCAAAGGGGGGGGGGGGCTGCACGTGTGTGTTAAAAAAAAAAATAGATCATCCTGTTTCACCAGAAAGGTTACAGGAAACATGGGAACCATTGGGCAGAAGGATCTGAACAACTCTCTCCTCTATGCAAGAGCGAGCTCCCAGAGAAAGCCATACCTTTGCATATGCACCAGATCAACCTGCTTATCTATGTCTCAGGAACAGCAATAGCTACAAGCAACCTGACATTATGCAGAAATCAGCTGAGACTTTATTGAAATACCACATCACCCTTAATATACAAATATCCACTCAAAATCAGCAGATCTGACTGAACTGGCTCAACATTCCCATAGCCTCTTTTTCCTCCTGCCACTGACCTACATTTAGTGCCACTTGCAATCAGACCAACATTCTTCCAGCCTGGTTCCTTACCACAATGTAGAACAGCCGCTTGCTTCACAGCTAAGGGTAACGCAGCTCCCAAGACCTAGCTGCGATAGCACAAGTCTAAGGGCACAGAGCCCTTTCAGTGCCAGGATTTAATCCCACCTTGCACAAAAATTTAGGAACAAATACAGTAGTCCCACCACAGACCCCTTCCGGGGGGGTGCAAAACACAGCAGAGACAACGGTCAATGGAAAGTTCCAGTTCATTCAGGCACTTTCATCTTTTATTTTTTCCCCTCCTCAAAGCTGTCAGAATAAACTGTCACCAACTTGCAAAAAGTCCCAGTGTCGGACACTAGAGATAAGAAGCGTTATGCAATAATGGAAGTGGAGAAACGAATACACTGCATTATCTCAGAGAAAGACAGACCGAGGACTTGAGAAGTAAAATAGGCTACAGCATCACTAAATTCAGCCTCCAAAGGTCCCTCCTTTAATCATCTAGTGCCTACTCTAGACAAGGAACACATTACTTTTTACTGCTAGCTGACTGAGAGTAATTTCCTCTTCTATAAGGGGGACCCATAAGACATGATGGAATAAATGTCAGGAACAAAATAAGTAGCATGTGGTACGAATTTCAGACACAATTACTTCCCAGCAATCATTTAACAATTTGCAAGGTTTTATTGTATTGGGTTTATAGTAATTTTTTATTATTATTACATAAAGAGAGCCCTGGAAAATATAAAAATTAAAAATAATCACTGGAAGAAAGCAACAACCTAACTGGTTCTCAAAACAAAACTTAATTGGCAGATTAGCTTTCTCAAGGAGATTTATCCACACACTGCTCCTATTTGACACTGAAGTCCTTAGCATTTCCACTTAAAAATAAAAATTCACACTGCAGGCTACAAGTGGATATGCTTTACGCTATTTACTAAATTAGTAAATTTGCTAAAATTTCCTGCATGATCCTCAGTGACATCATCCTCATACTCATTTACCAAAGGACAAAAACCATAATTTGGCAATAAGAAACAGTGGAGACAGCTTCTAACATGAGATGCAGCTTCCTTAAAGCAATGGACCAATTCCCAGCTATCACACCAAACCTCATTACACTCACTGCTTGGCATGCAAGTATTTCTTGCGTATTTATTCTGGCAATCTCTTCCAAAGCAAACTGGAGCTAACGGGCTTCAAAATCAGGTTCTAAAATGGAGTCGGGCACTAAAATGAGCAGCCCAAATGAAAGTTACTCAAACCAAACACACTGTGGGAAAGAAATCCATCAACTTTTTGTTCTGCCTGAAAGTTAAGAGCTCTTTCCCTCCACCACTGAGCCATCATCGCAACAGGACTGATTTCGGCTCTGAACCATGGAGGAACATCTCTGAGTAATCTAAGTGTGCACACTGGATTTCAAGGATGAATTAGTGTACTTTTTTTGCACTAGCTCTGCCATCCATTTCCACTGTAAGTTATTCAGTTAGCAGGCAAGAAACAGAGAGATACAAATACTAAGGTGAATCCCTCCCCCTAAAATACACATCTGTTCATAATCATGTTTCCATTGACAGGAGAAAGTGAGGTCATAATTGTGTGCGAGCTGTATGATGCTATAACTCAGCGTAAGTGCATTTTAACATTCAGTAACCTCTCTTCTATAGAAACTCTGAAGAAGGGATTTGCTCAAAGAATGAGAGAAGAATCCCCTCTTTGCAACAGGACAGATGCCAATTACAAAATCTACAAGCCCTCTGTGTCTAAAAGAATTACTCTAAGAACATCATATACCTGCAGCATTGAGGGTCAGATTTAAAATTGGGACCCACTTGCATTTACAGGCAGCACGCAAGTCTCCCAGCTGCAATAAATATACCTACAGCAATACAGAGAGAATGCAGACTCCACTCCTTGTTCAAGTCCTGACTACTGAACAACAGCCTCCAAGGATTTGCAAATTTATTGTGGAGATTAAAGGCACACAGACACCTAAATGGATTTTCAAAAGCACCTAAGCAAGTTAAAAGCCTCTGAAAATTTTACTAAGCACCTGTTCACATCTTTAGAAACTTAAATACATTTGAAATCCAACCCCAAGAGTATATTAAAGGCAAATTCAATCTGGGGAACTTAACAAGCATACTAGACCTCATATTCTCCAAAAACTGTGTTTATTTACACTTGTCTTAGTTGACGAAAGCTTTTTAAATGTGTCTGCTCTAGACTGCCTGGCATGAGAAAACAGGAAAAATTGTGCATGCGAATGAGTGATGAATTTAAGAACAAGAAAAGACAGATCGGTCTAGGGGACAGCATGCTTAGCAGGGGTTCAGAAGAAGTGCAGTCATGCAATGTGACCCGGACAGTTTTTTCCCCACTCTGAGCTGCAGCCTTCCCAACAATTTTCAGCCTAATGAATTTACACACTTTTTGGATCAGTGACTGTCTCTCTGGCATCTTGGCCTGTGTCAAGAATAGTGTGGCCAGCAGGAGTAGGGAAGTGATCGTGCCCCTGTACTCAGCACTGGTGAGGCTGCAGCTTGAGTACTGTGTTTAATTTTGGGCACCACAGTATAGGAAAGACATTGAGGTGCTGGAGCTTATCCAGAGAAGGGCAACAAAGCTGGTGAGGAGTCTAGAGCACAAGTCTTATGAGGAGCGGCTGAGGGAACTGGGGTTGTTTAGTTTGGAGAAAAGGAGGCTGAGGGAAGGCCTTATCCCTCTCTACCTAACAGGGGGTTGTAGAGAGGTGGGGGGGTCAATCTCTTCTCCCAAGTAACAAGTAATAGGACAAGAGGAAATGGCCTCAACTTGCGCCAGGGCATATTCAGATTGGTTATTAGGAAAAATTTCCTCACAGAAAGGGTTATCAAACATTGTCACAGGCTGCCCAGGGAAGCGGTGGAATTGCCGTCCCTGGAGGTATTCATAAGATGGGTAAACACAGTGCTGAGTGACATGGTTTAATGGTGGTTTTGGCAGTGTTAGGTTGATGGTTGGACTTGATCTTAAAGGTCTCTTCCAACCCAAGTGATTCTGTGATTCTTAGTATATACCTGTACAGCGACTAGTCCATAGCCATCGTGACCTCTATCAATGCACTCAAGCACTGCTACAACTGATACATACAACCTGATTTCTAGATGACAGCCCTCAAACCTCCCCAGGTCTAGATCCATTTTCTGATGGGAAACTGGTTAACCACATAACGTTTAGAACAACCTGTGCATACCACTGCCTACAGTTTTTCCACGTATCTCTGCATATAACGCTGCTGTTCAAAATAAAGGGTCCTTGAATACCTAAAACATGTTTAAACATGGTTTAATGGGTCTTTCTTTATATACATATATACAATTTTTTTTTAAAATATATATAGACATAGAAGAATGGAAGCAGCAGGCTCTTGGGTATGTAATTGGCATTTTATAAAGGTCACCTTTTCATGCAGAAAGACAGACGGCTGAAAGTTAATTAAATTAAATTCTACGTTTATCGAAACTCTCCAAAGTGAAGACTTTAATAACATCCTTAAATAACAACCAGCATTTTTAAAAGAACTTTGCGGATGTGATGATAAGTCTCAGAGCAAGATGGGAGAAAAATCAATTGCATTGTACATGTTTTATTTCTCAATTCTCTTAGAGAATTTTGTTGTGGTTGGTTTTTTTTGGTTGTGGGGGTTTTTTAAGTTTAAAAAAATAAAAGTGTTGGGAGTAGTTTATTGCATCTGAGTTTCTGCAGTTACCGTTCCAAAACTTCAGCGTAATAATAAGCATTCACAATTTAGCCTATACGGGCCTTTGGATGGCAATGACAAGCCTTTCAGTCAGGACCTTTATGCTGATGTGTATTAGCAGAAAAACCTAGCAGAAGAAATCTTGTAGTAATAAAACAGCCAAAATCCTGTCAAAGTAATTTCAACCATTACATTTCTGGTTGCTTGCTGCAAGCGTGCAACAAAATATAGTGAAGCACGAGAGCCTACTGCTTTCTTGAATTCAGGACAGTGCAAGACACATGCATCCCAACTGCATTAGGATACTCTATGCTGCACGTGCTTATTTAGGCCCCAGGGTTGTCATGCACTCTGGATAGGGTGCTCTTATTCCTGTGAACTCATAAAAGGAGAAGAAAAAATGGTGGGGAAAAAAGACCTGCAGTGGCATCTGCAGGCATCCACCAGGCAACTGTAGGAGGATCTGCTCTCATGATAGTAATGGTTACACTATTCCCAGCTGAAAAGGTTGAAAGATATTGCCACTTCCCCCATGTCTTATGCGCCAAAAGTTAACACCAGACAGCTGTAATTTTTACTCAAGCTTTGTTACACGGCACTAATTCTCATGCTTTTACTATCATCACATCTGCAAAATGACACAAGGAGACAGTGCCCTGCACTGACATCAGGACAAGAAATGGCTTTTCAACGTTGCAATTTAAACACATCGTTCACAGAAACAGAATAAAAGGAAGGTAACAGCCCTGTGCAAAGGACAACTAGCACAGCAGAGAACTCATCATTCTTCAGGAAATAATATTTTAAAGTTCCTTGCTCTGCGCAGACCTGACAGATAACCTACAAATAGAAGGCTGAGCAATGAGCAGACACCCGCTTCAGGGTAACCTCTCCAACCCACAATGCTGGGTCAACCTGCGGAGAGCAGCAGTGGCCAAGATGCCTAGTGAGCCAGGAGAACAATGTTCTCCTCTTCAGATTTTCTTATGAAAAGCATACAACAGGGTCTGGTTTCATAACAAACTTCAGAGGAGTCAGGAGGAACAGCCACAGTCTTTTACCACCTAGAGAAACCCTGGCAACAAATTGTGTTCTCAGATCCCCAGCTGTTCCCGTCTAATAAACACGCACAAAAAGCCCATCAGGGTCTATGCCCTGTACACAGGGCTCAGAGAATATATATTATTGTTACAGCAGCGCTGTTAAAAATAGACTACTTATAAATAACGATTCCCTACCACAGATTTCATTAGTGGCAGACACACTAGTAGGATCAGATATCTACTGTCCAGACCAATTAAAGCAATTATAAACTCTGTTTCTGCAAAGAGGAACTACATAATATCTAGGAAGCATACCACCCTCTGTGCACAGATCCAGTGTAGGCCAGATTCTATTATATGAATTATTGGGGGGTTACTGGCAGATTCCCAATTACATCAGTTTACATCAAAATTGACAGCAGGGGAAGTCTCTCATTTCCCATGTTGCTGCAAACACTTCCATCCATCCTCCCACTAGCTCTACGCATTTAGATCCCTCAGCATGGTGAAGGAATTCACTGCAATTCATGGAACTGTATGTAGCCAAGACACCAACATCTGCTCTTGTTCTTAACAGCAGACAACAGTCACTTCCAAAATTTGTTCCCTAGGACCTGCCCTTCCTCAAATGCTGCAATGGTCTTTTCAATCTGGTGTGATCTACCAGAAAGTTTTTCAGCATATGATGGATTCCTTGCAAGTGGACTGGGGTGGACCGGAGAACTGGAAATAATCTGCATATCTCCCAACATACCACATGTACACATATAGGTCTTCACAAATACTTTGTGATTTGCAAGAGGTCAAAGGTGATTCATTATGCTAGTTGGTCAGATTGGGTAGAGAGAGAAACAGGACACGCAGAGGTTGTGTCTGTGCTTTGCCCAGCTCAAAGGCTTCAGCAATGGATGAATATGGCTGACGAAGCTACATAACTTATCAGGCACTGACTCCTGAAAGCCTAAATACTTCCCACAGTTTGCAAAAAGTGAAAATATAATCTCCTTTAACTATAGGCTGGATTAGTTCATTAGATGGGCTGCATTTCATATAAATTTGTAAAAGTTTATTTTATATAATAAAAAGCAAGAGTATTTGTGAAGAAATAAGAATCCTCCTTTAGTACTTTCTAATACATATGTATCAGTAACAAAATACAATATATACATTCATAAGTTTATATTTGTATTACCTTTAACATCCCTGTGCACATTTGTCAGTCTCTTTACTTGTCTGGAAAAGTTAACTTTGGACTTTTCTCTCCTGAAGAAAAGAACTTATCTCAGACGATCCTTGTTAGAAGCTACGGATGAGAATCCTTGTTATTCCTACTAATTCCCCTTGTGCTTGTCTTCTTAGAAGGTCTCTCCAGAGAAGTACAGAGACAGCATACTCTCAAGTTTCAGGCAAACAATGTTTCCACGAAAATAAGGTGATGAAAAAACACCTAATCCAAAACTATTGGTTCATTTAGGTTAAATTTGCAAGGCTTTGTCAGCCTACAAAAAAACAAGCCCTGGGCAACAGAGCCTCCCTCTCTGTCCCTGTTGTGCCTTGTAGTTCGATTCTCAAGCATCTCAAAGACTGAGCTTGAGCTGATGCTTTTCCCACAGCCAGGACAGTTGTAACATCTAGGTCAAATCCTTCCCATATCAACACAGAGCAGGGATTTGAGCCAGAGTCTCCCACAGTTTAGTAGAGTACACTAACAACTGTACAGTTTGGAGCAAGCCTCTCAATTGCTCCCAGAGATATTGTGCTATCTGGCATAAGCAAGTCTGCATTTCGTGACCAGAGGAAAGAGGAGAGAAGGAAGAACATGAGCACGTGGCCAACCACCAGGATGCTCATTTGCAAGGTAAGAATCCTCATTGCAATCTGTGTCATAGATGACCACTCTAATGCAGAGGCAGATGTCATTTATACAGCTCTAGACATGTTCCCGTTAGAATTTAAATTGAATTTGTAGTACCAGATTCTCACACACACAAAAAAATTAAAAATTGAAACACACTCATTTGAGCCAATAGGGCAATATGGACACTTAACAGAAAATTTTTAGTTACCTGCTTGGCTAAACCAAGAGCATCTCTCTTCTCTGGAGCTCTGAGTCTTTACACGACTTAAGCAGCTGACCCCTCATTTTCTTCTTGGGTCAAAAAAAACCCCCAACCTCTTAAATATGTCAGCTGGAATAAAGCCACGCTAGTCTTAGACTCAGAAGAGAAAACAATATAATCTCTGATGTTTACTATTTATCAACACGACCTAAGATACACTCCCATATTTCTGCTCCTTATTGGGAATTCTAATATTACTCCCCTGAGAGCCCTGCTTCACTAGTAGCAACTGCTTCCCAATGAGAGAAGCCAATTTGATTTTAGAGGGATTGCCAACCACTAGCATTTGGCGTAAGATCAGTTTGCTTGTTTGTTGTTAACTAGAACACACACAGAGGAAAAAGGGAACAAACTGCACCAGGCTGCATGTTAAAATCATGTCACTTAACATGCTAGTGGGTGCTCAGATACTGACAAAGGGAGAAATACCAAATAATAATGCAATTACTTCAAATGTACAATTATAGGGGAAATCCCAGAAACACAAACTTCAGCAGAGCTACCATTTCATCAAAGGTCATCATTTTCTTCAAGTACATCTGCCCTTAATATAAAAAGCAGCTTTTTATCCTTTATCACATACTCAAGACATCAGTAAAATTCAATAGCTAGCACAGTACTCCAATTAAGCTCCTAATCAGTAAAAGACATTTAGTTCTACCTTTAAGCACACACATTTAATCACACTCTTCTTTCTATATACAAATGAAATCAATTCTTGTGGTGTTTTATAGAGGAGGGTTTTGAGTGGTTTTTTTTTTTTTTTTAAATACAGTTATAAGCGTTACACCATTACTGGAAAAGCAAATATGTGAAGTGCAGGAGAGCTATGAAATAACGGGGAGCAGAAGAGGGGGACACACAAGGGACAGAGGGAGCACAGAGAATGTTATGTGGCCAAACATGGTTGAATTGTCTGAACAGAGAAAAATATAGAAGTAAACGACAGAATAGTTCTAAAAAGGTTTTCAAATAACAAAAGGATAGCCTTTAAGCACTAATGAGTTGAAACACTTCAAAAGATATGAGTCATTGGGGGCAGGTTCTCAATACATCCCTTTTAATTTTAACAGTATCTTGTTAAGCTCACAGCCTGACGTTGTGCCTGGTATAGTATGGATCCCAAACTTTTAACTTCCACTGCAAACTTAATTATGAAATGGCATCTGATATTTAGCAACACCACTTACACCATTCTTTTTAAAAAAATCTAACTACAACGACTTTAATATGGTTTCATTAATATTCTCATTTGGTTAATATCACAGCACAGAACAAGAGAGAAAACTAACAAAGCATGCATCTTGTACTCAAATTAAGGATGATCTAGAAAATACACTACACAGTTATGTAGTTCATCTTCTCAATTCAATTCACTTCAAATAGCAGATTATAATAATAGCCTTGATACACACCACAGTGTGTTCAATGCTGAGGCTTCACTGGCAAGGAAACAGATGTACGTGGTGAATGGCCGGAGGGGAAGGAAGGAAATTTTCTAGCATTGTACAGTTTAATTTATGCCTAGATTATAAGTCTTTGAAAGCATAATATTGTTCTTAAAAAGAAGGGCTATTCATATGGTGAATAACACTTGGGGGGAAAGGGAGAAAAATAACCCCCATAAAACCTCAGCCAGTGCAATCATATGTGCTCTTCCCACCGATGTTTCTCATACTAAAGAAAAAAAAAACTCCACTTGCTAGTACGCACAAGCCACAGGTGGAAGTTTTCTCAAAGTATCCAAAATACGAAGTGATCCACTACCGGAAAAAGCAATCTATCAAAGCACCTTCCACAAGTCTACAGTCAAAAAAGCAGGAATCTAGTATTCTCAGTTTTACTAAAGGTTCAGCCATCAACTCACCTTGACCCTGGGAAAGTCACCTGAAACAAATGAGCGGAACACTCTGCAACAGCTCGCAGCACAGCTTGTAGAGGTCTGTGAAGAATCAGTTTTCAGAAATTTGTACGGACAAAGGCACTTAAAAATTAGGCCAAAAGAAAGCGCAGCAGCCGCTCTTGTCATGTGTGCCATTTCTGATGGCAGAAAGAGCACAAGTACATTAGAAAGGGTTTCAGCTCTTCTATGCTGTCACCTCCCATATGTCTCCAGATATCAGTTTATCTTTCCTTCTATCGACTAGGTTAAAAGATATCAAAAGCATGAAGGGGTCAGAGGCATCTTGCCACCTAAGCACAAATGGATTTAATAAATAAATGCATAAAGAGATAAAAATTAGGAGGTCAGTATTAATTACAGTTACTAAAAGTGCAAGCTCTAGCAAAGGACAGATGGACCTCTGCCATTTCAAAAAGCCTCTCCTCACAACAACATTTTTCCCCACCACCCACACAGCACTTCTGAACCTAATACACAGTAAAGCATACACAGTTGTGTGTGCTCACAGCAGACACTGTAAGAGCTTAGCAGCAGCAGTGGGGAGGGTATGGATGGACTCTCTCAATCAGACAACCAGAACATACCCTGAAGGAAAACTAGCTACTAGACAGCACGATGCTTCTGTGACCACATCAGGTCACTGGCACTGTAAATACCTTGCAACTCTACCAGGGCTTATCTGGATGAAGATACAAATTAACTCACAACTCTGGTATCTGGTATACGCTTTGCCCTTGCATCCTCTCCCTAGAACATTTCTTCCAAGAAAAAAAAAAAAAAAGAAAAAAAAAGAAAAAAAAAGCATAAACTTAAGTTCTACTTTAAACAGTGGAGAGCCTCTTGAATACTTAAAATACTTTGTACTTCCTGACCCAGGTTCACAGGCACCACTCTGTGGGCCATGCTGTCAGGAACAGGCACAGAGGAGCCTTACCACCTTCAGAAGAAAGCACATCTACAGCACCACAAAGGTAGGGGTAGGCAGCTGAGCTTAATCTGTCATTCAAGAGGGTAGAAGACACCCCATGCAGGCGACTGGGTGCCCCACAGATCTGTGCCATAACCACTCTGCCTGCAGAAAGCCATCAGCAACTCCGTCACGCAGTGGCTGGTTGGCAAACCCCATCTGCCTTCCTTCCTACAGGCCAGACAGCAAGTTATTTTGCCCATCCCTACTTTCCGTAGCTACTGCAATTCGAGGCCATCACAGGACAAAGAGCATCACTGTGCGCAAACAGAATCGAGCACTACCAAAAGATCTCTACCCCTGTTTTTGTATTGGTGGGTCCAGGGGAGCAAGAGACAGCAGGAGCCATGTATGAGGGAAGCAGGGAAATCCCACAAGTGAGATGAACGTCCTCTCTGACAGCTTCACAATAAAAAGTCAAATAAGACTGCAAGTGAAGCGATCTTTAGCACCACTCACCAAGGAGCCAGTTACTTGGAACAGCTTTCTGCAGATCTGGGCACCTCAGGCAGAAGCCACAGGCCTCTCTCTTCTAAGGCTTTCAGAACTGCAGAGCAGCAGCACCGGCACAGAAAAGCAGGTCTTACAAACATAGAATCATTTTAGTTGGAAAACACCTTTAAGATCATTGAGTCCAACCACCAATGTAACACTGCCCAAACCACCACTAAACCACATCACTCAGCACTGCATCTACACATATTTTAAATACCTCCAAGGATAGGGACTCAACCACTTCCCTGGGCAGCCTGTTCCAATGTTTGATAACCCTTTCTCTGAGGAAATTTTTCCTTATATCCAAACTAAACCTCCTCTGGTGCAACTTGAGACCATTTCCTCTTGTTTTGTCACTTGTTACTTGGGAGAAGAGATTGAGCCCCACCTTGCTACAGCCTCCCTTCAGGTAGTTGTACAGAGTGAGAAGGTCTTCCCTGAGCCTCCTTTTCTCCAAACTAAACAACCCCAGTTCCCTCAGCCGCCCCTCATAAGATTTGTGCTCTAGATCCCTCACCAACTTCGTTACCCTTATTTGGATAAGATTTAGCACCTCAGTGTCTTTCTTGTAGTGAGGGGCCCAAAGCTGAACACAGTATTCGAGGTGAGGCCTCACCAGTGCCGAGTACAGGGGGACGATCACTTCCCTAGTCCTGCTCTCCACACTATTCCTGATACAAGCCAGGACGCTCTTGGTCTTCTTGGCCACCTGGGCACACTGCTGGCTCATATTTAGCCAGCTGTCAACCAATACTCCCATGTCCTTTTCTGCCGGGCAGCTTTCCAGCCACTCTTCCCCAAGCCTGTAGCATTGCATGGGTTTTTGTGAACCAAGTGCAGAACTTGGCAGCTGGCCTTGTTGAACCTCATACCGCTGGTCTCAGCCCAACGATCCAGCCTGTTGAGGTCCCTTTGTAGGGCCTTTCTACCCTCACACAGATCAACACTCCCACACAACTTGGTGTCGTCTGCAAATTTACTGAGGGTGCACTCAATCCCCTTGTACAGATTGTTGATAAAGATATTAAAGAGAACAGGCCACAGTACTGAGCCCTGGGGAACACCACTTGTGACTGGCCACCAACAGGATTTAACTCCATTCAGCACAATTCTTTGGGCCCAGCTATCCAGACAGTTTTTTCACCCAGCAAAGAGTACACCCATGAGCAGGCAGTTTCTCTAGGAGACTATATCATAGTTTTCCTGCTGCACAATGTCTTCCAGTTGCTCCTGTGTGTTGCCTAATGGTCCATTGGTGGAGATGCAATTCCGCTAGGCTATTGATCTGGTCACCTTTGGGGGGAGGCG
>VZSF01000520.1:60233-163435 GCA_013398295.1 Chionis minor
TGAGAAGCCCTAACTCCTACCTGACCATTTCCAGGCACTTCCATGATTTCTAGCCCACCAATATCCCTTGCATCTTTGCTTTTGCACAGCACTCCATCCCCTATCTCCACTGGGACGGCAGACTGAAAGACCTCGCTAGCACACCATCCCAAAAACATTGCTGTGCCCCCGCCTCCCCCCCACCTTGTCTCTACTCTAACAAGCCTGGTTTTAGCCCTTTCTCACTTCAAATCTAGTTTAAAAGCCCTTTCAATGAGCCCTGCCAACTCCTGTGCAAAGATCCTTTTCCCCCCCTTGAGACAGGTGTACACCGTCTGTCACCTGCAGGTCACATGCAGCTGGTCATCCTCAGAGAACGTGGAACCTATGGGCAGACTGGGAATCACCCAGACCTCCTCTCTGTCCTCCCCTCCCCAGTTCAACACCACAACTCCATTTATAGCCTCCTCCTCTCACTTACAGAACAATTGCAGCTTGAGTTCTCAATGAAGGCTCAGCAGTCAGAGCAAATCAAGTGTACGTCCAGGTCTGTTGGCCTTTGCACTCACAGGAAAATGTATAGAGTCTTGCTGGCAGCACTCACAGTTATGTGGAGAGTCATCCCTCATATAAATGACTAGCACACTACTGCTACATACACTGGGTATTGGCCTTTAGCATGCTAAGCGATTGTACACATCCCCAAGTGTGTGTGTACAAAATAGAGAGACTCAGCTAGGGTCTTCTACTCAAAGAAAAAAAAATACGGGGCCAGCATTCTCCCCCTGTCCTTTCTCTGTTCTTCAGTTCTGTTATCTTTTTATCTTCTTTTCCTTCAGAGGGGAGGAGGTAGAGTACATGCAGTCTCTACACAAGAATGCATGACTCTCAAACAAGCCTCAAAATGACCAGAAAATGTAAATGCTACACCCTCTGGAGTAAGCAAAAAGTTTAGAGCTGCCTTGCTCACCTCACTTTCACAAGTTGTGAGTGAAGTTTATTTCACAAGCAGACCTTGATAGACTACTGCCTCACTTCCTCTCCTCCAGTTTGACCTCTAGTCTGAGTTACTGCACCTGTAAACTGGGAATAACAAACGGTAAGACAGAGTTATCAGGCAAGCAGTACCACGTTGAAATCCTGCATGACAAAACTGAAAAGCCCAGGTGCGAGGTTTTGCAATTCCCACCTCACTATGTTTACTCTCAACAGAAAAGGAGCTGTCTTCACATGGTTGTTTAATTCAAACACAAGTCTATGTGTACAAGCTATCAAACTGCCTGAACAGATTTGACAGGGAGCACAAGAGCCAGTACATTTCTGAGCAGCTACATAACACTTCAGGCTGAATCAAACTGAAGCACAGAGTAACTACAGCCTCTTCAGAAAGGCAGATAGTCTCAGAGAAATCTGCCAGCTGCATTGTCCATCGATGGCACTCTGCACATGCCACCTGATGACAACAGGGAGAAGAGCCCAGGGGGACTTACTGGGTGTTACAGGAACAGATAAGAGAATCAAGGACAAAGTACTAGTTCTGTCCTGAGTTTTAAAGCTATTCATTTAAATAGATGCTCATTATCACTTAATTGAATGATGTATCTGAGAGGGCAACCAGCAGCTTTTTAAGCAAAGGCAATAGATGAATTTTACAGTAGCTATTATATAGATCCTACCTCCATATAGGATTTGCAGGGTACCTGAACTCTGTTCCTTTCATTTGTGCAGTTCTGTTGCTAATGGTAAACACAGCAGATAAACAATACTTCATGATCCTTCTCTCACACAAAAAACCCCTGTCTTCCTTCTATGTGCTTGACAGAAAAGAGTAAACTGCAAGAAGAGATACTACATTCTGCTGTTTTCTTTAGGTTTACTACGTTAGACATACAGATTAAACCTGTCTTTACAAAGACCTTAGAAATAGCTGCATTCCTTCAAAGGCAGATGCATGGATAACTTCCTCCTCTCCACATTTCTATGAATGGCATCTTGTAGTGATATAACACATTTATTCTTAACTTTAATGGACAGCCATACCAACTTGTTACAGCTGAAACTACATTACCTAACATTGTATAGTGAGGAAGCCTGAAAAATGACATCTGCAAGAACGCGTAGAAAAAGTCTGCTTCTGTACAGAACAAACTCCTGGGAGTTGAAGAGGTAAGAGCGATGCACTGTTCACACAATATTCTGTCAGGGGAAATTGATGGCATTTGGTTGACCTAGAGTACCAGTCAATCAAAAGTCAGTAGAGAAAAAACAGAGGGAGAGGGGGAGAAATGAAGCTTGAGCTAGAGGAGTCATTTACAGAGAGAATTATGGCTGAGAAGAAGGTCCAATCTTTAGGGGATGTCTGCCACACACTGGCTTGGGGCAGTGCTGTGGGCCATCCTCTGTTCCATGTCACAGAAATCTTTCCTTCTTAAAGGAAAAGGCAGTAGCTTGTAGGCAAAGTATCAACATGTGCACTTGTGTGCAAGAAAAACAGAACAGGCCCACAGGCCAGATCTGGCCCAACTGCTGACACAGTTGAACCTCTGAATTACATCCCTATTCCATGCCTACATTTGTTACACCCTTCCTATTGCTGATTCCCTAGTCTTCACATTACAATATTCATGTTTTTAAATATAAGTATTAATGCTACCAAATTACAACTCATATCACAGAGATATTAACCTTTTCTCTCTGAAAGCTTATTGTTAAAGCTCTGCTGTACTATGTGGATTTGTGAGCTTCGTTGTGAACTGGTATCACATGCATGATGAGCACACATTCAAGGTTGAAATGTGCAGAAAGATGAGACAACAGGACCACAAGAATAAAAGAAGCAGCTGTTGAGAATCTGGTCAGCTTGCTTCCCCTTGCACTCCCACACCATGACAGCTTGCTGCTTTTGAACAATTGATGAAGACTTGCAAAACCCCTGCTACACAGACAGCTGAACACCATGGCAGTAAGGCAGATACCAGAGCCAGAAATCCACTGAAATCTAATGACTGATCACCACTGACTTCACTAAGCCTTGGATCAAGCCCAACCCTCTAAGTCTCATTAAACTCATTTTTATGTAAAAATCAATAGCCATTTGGGCTCCTCCCTCAGCTGGGAGGCAAACAATGAAAGCACTTCTACAACCAGAGTTGCATCTTATACAGGCTAAAAGAGTAAAAAGCTCCACAATAAGATTAATCAAAGTGAAGGAGTTACAATAGGGTTAAAATGAGAGCATATTAGTAACTGCTCCCTATGGTAAACAGAGCTGGTAATCAAGCACAGATCTAGCAGAACTCCTTATCCATTGCTGAAGCAGAATTAGCTCTGCAGCAACATGAATGAGCAAGTGATTGGGCTGGACAGTTACAGGCCAGTGTGGAAAGGCTCTGTAGGAATTCAATTCATCCATCAAAAATCCAGGAGAGAAGAAAGACACTCTTCTCTTAGAAAAGAGATCACATTTGTTGGTCAAAGCTCAGGTTCCTCTGTCACCATCATGACATTTTGCACTGCCGGCACCTAGCACAGCAAGGATGATATGACAGTCCCTGAAAGCAATCCTTTCTCCACAATTACTCCAGGCCTAGCACAGGACCCCAGGCTCCAGCTGGAATGAGCCATGCTTCTTCAGAGCAATTCATTTGTGAAGACCAATTGATAGGTGTCCAGTTTTCTTCTTCTGTTCTGCGACAAAAACATATCCTGACAGTTCTTTGCTGCCTTTGTCTTAGGTCAGGAAATTTGCCTGGAAAAACTTGCTCTCCTACTGATCTTTTGTCAGCTTAGCAGCCTACAATGCTGTGGTGCTCTTTGAAATTTCACAGAACAAGCAAAACAAATGAAATCTCATCTCTATTCAAAGTTATAATTTGTCAGTGAAATGTTTTCAGAACTTTGAAGCTAAAATACTGAAGTGGGAGAAGAGAAAAGATAGCAAGACTGGCTGTATGTGACTTTTCACTAGATCTTCTGGTTACGCAGAAAATGCAATACCTTCCCCTTCTGCATTCTCCTACAGGCACTCAGTACATGAACTCAAAATCCTGACCATACTTACCTTCAGAAGCCCTTGGAGACAGCTATCTTCAATTCACAGACCGGTAAAGCAGTCTGACAGACAAGCTGGCTTAATCAAAGTCAAACAGTAAGTCTGCAGCACAACATTGAACTGCATGAAATAATGAGTTTTGCTTTTGTTTATCTACCAGTTTTAGCATTTTTAGATTCATTTGAGAGAAAAAAAAAGAAAAGTTGTATGAGAAGAAAGGAAAACCACACCATTATGGGAGAAGAAAAAGCTTACACGTAAGAGGCTAAAAAACCCTTCTGAACTGGAGTCTTTACCACAGGGCCATTTGCACTATTTAACCAGCTCCAGGACAGGAGACTGGAAGTGAGACTATACCCACAATGACAAAAAACGGTAGAAAGCTGGATAACCACTCACTCCCATAGCTGATCTTTCAAATGAGTGACAAGCTACCAGGAGGACTGCCAGCTGGACCCTGAAAAATCTGTAAAACTTGGACAACAATGGAATTACTTAGTGAAGTCAGGGGAGGAAAACACGCTCCAAAACCCAGAGTGTTGACTTCCGGCTCCTAAACATTTCATTTTACATAGCGTAAGCTCCTATTTCAAAAAGCCCTTTTTTCATTTAATATACATTCACTCTGGCTTTTATGAAAATTTTGCTGTACTATGCTGACAAAATCCACCTTTCTTCATCATTACTGCAGCGAGCAGTTAACTGTCCAAGCAGTCTGAGCTTCTTCCAAACACGTTGTGAAGTTTTTGCAAGTAGACGCTGTCTGTCCAACAGGAGAAGCAGGTTTGGAAACTGGGTCTCCTTCACACAGTTACCATCACACTCAAGTAAATACGTACCAGCATAAGAACCCCACAAACTGAGCATCAGCCTCCAAAGTAAAATCTCTCAGGTTGCAAGTGCTGCATGATCTCAAGATACACCCTCTGTAACAAAGTCAGCTGCTGCTCTAAGGATTTGGATTCAAATCACACACACAAACACCTGTATAAAACTTGAGCCATTCAACTGCCAGATGCAGCCTCAGAGGACACCTTGTCTCCCTGTACAGCCAAAGGAAAGAAACAGTAACTCCAATAGAGCCCATCTTGAGGAAAGCCCTGTTTGAGGTGGGATGTATCTCCAAGTTCCCTTAGTCTTTCTTTTCCCCTTTCATCTGCAGAAGGAAGCCCTAAAAGGATGGTTAGATGTTTAATTCTTAAGACAGCTTTAGTTACACAGAATTAATGTAAGTTGAAGGTCTTCACCAGAAGAAAATTGTTCCACAGCTGGAGCAGTCTGTGTAGCAGCCAAGCCTCTCCTTTGCAGGAAAAGCAACTTGTTGATTTGAAAAAAAACCATGGATAATAGGCAAAATGCTGTTTTAGGCTTTAAACTGAAAGAGATTTTGCTCTTAATAACCAGACTACTCCTTTCCTCCTCCTCCCAATGCCGTTTTCAGACTTAGATTCAGCACATTAAAATAAAAGTCTGGGCCGATTATAAATATGATGTAAAGCATGGAGTTTCCTTGATCTTCAGAGATTTTACTTACTACCTGAATTTGTCTTATTTGCCTGATTCACATAATGAAGGTTTTCAAAACACCACTTTGTTCTTAAGTGATAAAAAAAAGCAATCACTATAAACAACATCCTCAAGTGTTGTTTCACCTACTGACTAAGATTAGATGCCAATTTAGATGACAGGAAGCTGTAACACTTCAATTTCTGTGTACTGTGATGTTTTTACTAGGTTGCGAAGATTACCTACATAATTCTCTATTCATTTTTTAAACCACAAAACTACCTTCTGTCATATTTATGTGATGCCTCGAACAAAGCTTTTCAAAACTAAGCTACAGGAGCTTGTTCACACTGCACTTTGTCTCATTGCTTCTGTCATTTTTATGTTGCCCTTCCAGCACAGCTGAGAACATCGTATGGTGTCCCAATTCGAATTCATGTCTGTGACCCTTGAAGAAGGGTTTCCATAAACCAGGGTCAAACAAAACAGAAAGGAGGTAAGAATTATACTGCTGCCTTGTTTCTGCACATAGGACAGGATAATAAAGCCAAAGAAATTTATCCAAGAAAAAAACGTCTCCAGGTATTTGTCAGTTTCAAGACATTCTCTTATTTTATGACAGTACTGGCTTCAGGTCTCTAAAAGAAGTAAAAGTCTCTTTGAACAAGATATAGGGAGAAGCCTATCTTTGACACAAAATCAGCACGAGAACGTGCCCAAAGTGCTAACGTGCAGTGCCCATGCAGACATAGCATTTCTAAAGATCAAGTTTCTTAAATTAAAACAGTGCTTCTAAAGCTCAGTCTTTCATGGCTAGGAATGTACATTTCTCCATCAAGAAACCCTTTTACAAATTAAGTCAAAAATAAAAAGACCAGATTGAACAGAGTAGCTTTGTTATGGAAGAAAAAAAAGGAGGAAGGGGAGACAAGGGAGGAGGGAAAGAGGGGGGAAGAATGGGTAGCCTTTTAACATCTTTTCTGCTGTCCAAAAAACTAGATAAACACAGTTGTTTTCAGAGTAAACGTGAATATTACATAAAAACAGCAACCAAGAAACCAGTATTTAAAGCATGTATTCTCTGACACCAGCATCCCTTGCAATATCAACGTATTTTCTTCAGTTGGTTGCACTTCCCACTGCAAGTCCCACACCCTTGCTATAGTCCACCCTGTAGACATTGTGGAGACAGCGTTCCCCTGCCCCCCCTAGATACACAGTTGATACATAAGCAAAATATTTCTGTCCCTTGACTATAAGGCCTCATGAATTGCCTCTACAACATTGCCAGCATCTTCAGAAGAATGCTGTGACAGCATCCAGATGTTGTCCAGATAGCCTCAGAGAATCAATGCTCATGCCCCAAGGAAAGTCAGTGACAAGCAGGTTCCTAAATCCCAAAGAAAGTTTCGGAAAAATCCTCTCCATAAAAATCAATCAAGAATTTGTATTGTATTAGTTCGTGGATTCATACTTTTGATCAGCAAACAGCACAGGGATGGCAGGAGCTTGCCAGCTATGCTGAGGTGAGTTTTCCTGGCAGAGATGGCTTGCCTCCACCTTAAAAAGAGCTACCTCCCTACTTTCCTGCATTTGCTGGAGCCACGAGGTGCTCTAGCTGTATTTCCAGAGCGGTTGGGGGCTGTTGAGCAAAAATGCTTTGGCTTAGGTGCTTAAACATAGCTGTGCTCTAGAGAAACACTGTAGTGAATATCAGTCCGCTGGCACAGACACTTCCTCTTCTGTGCTGCATCGCTTCTGACACTGACTGTACCACTCTTGTATCCAAGTGCCTCCGAGCAGTGCACTAAGTGCTGCAGCTAATATCTGATGTTCAGTTTATTCTCTCTCTTCCCTGAGGGAGAATCATATGCACCGCAGTACGAATTGGTTTGAGAGAGTATTGGTTTTAAACAGGTACAAACAGCTTCATTCTGAATCTGAAAGCATGTGCCCTGAATGAAAGGTGCTCAGACACAGCATGCGCAATAAAAGTTCAGTTCACAGATTTGCACCAATATCCTCCTCTTTCATCCATTAAAACAGTCTCTTCTGCAAAAAAAATGGTTTTATCCTTTTAGAACGATGTTATACTGAATGAAAAGCCAAATCATCAACCACTGTCCTACCATAAATATCCATGGAAGTTTTTATGACACATACTAGTGCTGAAATAAACCATGACTGTACAACCACATCATTCACTGATGCTTGTAAAGTATTTTGGAATCCCTGAATGAGAGAACTATCCATTTATTATCTGGTATAGGATACCAGCTTTTCTTGTCGGTTTTGCAGACTCTCTCATTTTCACGTCACCTGCACCAAATGCTTATACTCTCCTTGAACTAGAACAACTCTTTTCCAGTTCTTTGGCAATACTCTACTTATTACTCTCATTTGGCTTCCTTCAGCTTTGCACATCCTTCTCCTTACATCCGGTTCCTGAAACAGGCCTGCCTAGAATATTTGATAAAATCTGAATGAAATTGCCTGAATAGTAACATTATTATGAAAATGCCGTATCTCTAGGGAATTATACAGTTAAGTTTTCTTAATAGATTGCGCACTTGATGGACAGAAAACACTTCCTCCTTAGAAATGAGCAAAACAGGTTAAACAATTCCAAGACCACTGAAACAAAGAATTAGATTTTTCAATGCAAAACTTCAGCATAGGACAAGAATGGTTTCCAGAGGTGTTTGAGGGGTTTGTTACTGTTTTTTGACAAGTCATCAAAATGTACATACCTTAATACTAAAATATTCTTGTTCACAGACCAGAATTTTTTTCTGTATTAAAAAAAAAAAGACAAAAACCAAGAGCAATTTTAAAAAGATTCCTACAGAAACGGCACAAGAAAAAACAAATAATCAGTTCTGCTCAAAAACAGCTTTCCTATAATTCCCAAGCAGACCTAAAAACAGCAACTGGTAAAGCAGTTCCTAATTCTCCAGGAAGAACTGGAGTCCACACAACCAGCAGAAAAGAAAAGGAAAGAAAAAAGTTACAAGAAAAGAGACAACAGCATCCCTGTAGTCTTAATACTGTTTCAGATTTTCAACAATAAAAAGTCTCCTAAGAGCCAGAAAGTCACATTTGAGCCCCATATGTAGGTCAGAGACAAATTGTTCTTTCTAAAAGAAATTAGCAATTAAAATTTAGAGATTTGATTTAGCTTCACACAAAAAAGTTTCCAAAGAAGCACATCTGCCATCTCCACTGTGCTGGTGGACTGAGATGCTCTGAGTACTAGAAGCACTGTCAGCACAGGAGCCTAGAGATCCTGGAGGTGTAGAGGTCAGTCCTGAAGCTGTTAAGTCCAAAGTCACTCAACAAGTTCTGGTGACAAGCAGGTGTTTTAAACTGTAGGGGTGCAACATGAACAACCATCTGATATTCATGGATTTTAAAAAAAACCAAAAAAACCAACAAACCAACCACAAAAAACCCCCAACTAAGTGCAAGTTGCACAGCACTTTCCTCTCACCAGTGTCCTTCTCTAGAATAAGCACCTCCAAGTCTCAGCTGAGGACTTTTCTCGAGTATTGCAGCAGGTGAAATTGTCAGCCAAGAGCAGGAGGGCAATGGAAAGGATGGAGATACAAATATGTAAGGAAAGAAGATTCTTCTTGGATTTTGATGAGTGCACTTTATGAATGGCATCTACATAACTCAAACCACAACCAAACAGAACAACAATTCCCAGGGGGAACTTGTATCCTAAGTTAAAATTCTTCTACCTGTACCCACTTCAGCCTGTCTGACTTGTTTTGCCGTGCTATTCTTTCTATCACAGAGCCAGTTTGATTTCAGAAATGCTTAACACACAAAACATTTAAATAATAGAAATACTTTTCTTGCAAGAAAAATTCAAAATCCCAAACCTTTGCAAAATGCTACAACAGAATTTGCACATATCTTCTAGTTCTGATGGCATGACAATGCACTTTGAATTGGCTCCCATGGTAACCGCAACATTAAGATCCCCAGAGAGCCACCTAACATGTACGCAAAAGATTGGAAGGGATGCGTCTGTAGCTTTGCAGTTGAAGAGACAGAACACAAACTTGATTCAATGCAGGGAGTCCCTCCACAACACTACCCTCCTTTCTGAATCCTAACAGGATTCAGAAAGACACCCTTTCTTTCCCTTAGGAATGGGATTTAGCTCTCATGTCATCTCCAAGACAAGGGCACACGCTTTAGGAACTGACCCTTGCTATTCTCTTCCTTCAACACCCCAATGCAGCCTAACTATAACACATGTACTGACATCATTTCACTATGAGCTTTTTGTTCCTCAGCAAGACCCTGCTTTGTAATTCCTCTAGTTGGGTTTGTGGAAGCCCAAGAAAGCCAAGAAACAAAGCTCTACGTATTTTTCAGTCAGCTGGAGAGCTAGCTGGTCTAGAGAAACACTGTGGTGTGGTCAGCCCAGGTACAGTCCCCTCCTCTCCTTCTCTTGCCATACAGATGACTCCCCTCCTGAAATCAAAGGCATCCTTAGCTCACTCATACTCCCCAAATTCCCCCTTCCAAGGGCATGCCTCATCTCACAGTTTCAGCTCCCTCACTAATGATTTTTCTTAGCTGGCCAATCTAAGCTGCTGCAAGGTGACACACAACATCATGCTCCCCCATAACACTCTGATTCAAGAGCAAGGGAATTAAATACATCACTCCTACTTCATCAGCTTGAGAAGACAGAGCAGCAATGACTAGACTGGAGGCAACGGGGCAGTGCTTACTGTTCTACCATGTCACTGCGCTGCTCTCCACCACACACACAAAAAAGTCTGTGTCTTTCTCATTTCCACCTCCTAGCAACAACACTTCATGAAGGACTTGGTCTAATCAGAACTTGGAGATCCCCAAGAAACAGAGCTGATTTTAAAAAAAAATAAAACTCTTATGTTGTCAGTAACTTTCTGACCTCCAGCCTGCTGTAGGGTGCACACTATGACAAAGATCACAGATTTTTAATGTAAAAAGACCTCATTGTGCGAGGAATATTTATCACCCTTTTCATGGAATACCCCTTAAAAATTCAGATAAATGGCCCTAGATGAGGCACTTTCACAACATCCCACTGACAGACACAACTCCATTAGTGCCTCTCCTTTCCAGCCCACTGTAATTTATTACAGCGCCATAATTTGCAAACTCAGACTCTAGCAAGAGAGAAAGAGGCAGGAAACTAGTCTGAGCGAGACCTATAGCAATGAGAAGGAAGTGTTTCTGAGGAGAATGAACAGAAAGTGATGGCTCGCTCTTTGCTCTGAAAGAGCTTATGTCTCTCAGCAAATCAAACTAAGTTTTGTTCAACTTCCAAACATATTTTGGCTGACCTTCCAACTTCTAGTAAAGAGGCAGGAAATAGCAAATTAATTATAGTATCGTTAAAACAATAGTAGCCTAGATGTTCACACAGCTTTTATTTAAGGCTTCTGCTACACACTTGAGGGACAGGATGCCATCAAGAGGGAACACATAAGGATCAACCAGGCCAAGTGCAAGGACCTGCACCATGGCAACCCTCAGTATCAATACAGGCTGCAGGATGAGGGGATTGAGAGCAGACCTGCTGAGAAGGACTTGGGGCTACTTGTGGATGAAAAGCTGGACATGAGATGACAATGTCTGCCTGCAGTACAGAAGGCCAACAGTATCCTGAGCTGCATCAGAAAAGGCATGGCCAGCAGGTTGAGGGAGGTAATTCTGCCCCTCTGCTCCACTCTGGTGAGACCCCACCTGGAGTACTGTGTCCAGCTCTGGAGTCCTCAGCACAGGAAAGACATGGACCTGCTGGAGCAGGTCCAGAGGAGGTCCACAAAAATTATTAGAGGGACAGAACATCTCTCCTGTGAGGAGAGACTGAGAGAGCTGGGGTTATTCAGTCTGGAGAAGAGAGGGTGCTAGGGAGACCTTGTTGTGGCCTTTCAATACCTGAAGGGGGCTTATAAGAAAGATGGGGACAGACTTTTTAAGTAGAGCCTGTAGCGATAGGACAAGGAGTAATTGTTTTAAACTGAAAGAGGGTAGATTCAGACTAGATGTACCGAAGAAGCTTTTTACAATGAGGGTGGTAAAACACTGGAAGAGGTTGCCCAGGGAGGTGGTAGATGCCCCATCCTTGGAAGTGCCCGAGGTCACGTTGGATGGAGCTCTGAGCAGCCTGCCCTAGTTGAAGATGTCCCTGCTCATTGCAGGCAGGAGGTGTGTGTGTGTGTGTTTGGACTACCTTACTCTTTAATGTCCCTCCCAACTCAAACTATTCTGTGATCTAGAAGATACTTAAAGCCTTTCAGCTGAAAAACACAACACTGCTGTGTTTGCCAGTGAAGGCTCTCAGGGAGGTCAGGTTGGACAGAGCTCTGAACAACCTGCCCTAGTTGAAGATGTTGCTGCTCATCACTCAAGATGTCGTTCACAGGGAGGGGTTGGATTAGATGACCTTTAAAGGTCCCTTCCAACGCAAATTATGCTATGATTTTATATTCAGAATAGGGGGGTTTTGTCTATTATTTTCTAAAGTTGTTCTACTTAACATTTATAGAACTTCAATTACTTGTAGATAAAAACAGTGCACACTATCCAATGAAGATTCGTTACTATGAACACTACCCTTGCTTTGGGAAGGTGTCTTCAAGTAGATGAGCCAGCGATGCTTATGGAAGGAACAGGTATTTTTGATGCAGTTTCCCAGAAGCAAGAAACATAACAGGATTTAAAATTCCTGCCCATTTGGCAGAGTACAGGCCTCTTTCTGCCTCCCTCTCTCTGAGCCATGACATGGTAATTCACAAAGTGCATTCAAGTCCAGAACATATCTGCTATTTTACATCTGGTTCCTGTTATTTTAACCTCAGAAGCAAACTGAAAAAAGAAAATGAAAAAAAAAATAAAAATCTGATTTCTGCTGATTGCTTATACTTTTCTAAAGATCCTTTCCTTTGTTCTATCAGCCAGGTTATTTAGAGGGTATTACCCTAATCCAACAAAGAACCTGCAGTTGAATATGAATATTTCCACTGAAGGCAAAGGCTCTAATGGATCAAAATGTTTTACTTATTAGAGTTCATCAGCTCCTGTTTCATATCCTAACTACTCCACTGAAATATCCTTACAGTTTCATTATTATGCCTGTTGTATTACTGATAAGTCAGGCACAGAGTATATACGCTCAAGTTGGGAGTTCAGTTCTATGTTCCTAGGGGCAACTTTTCATACAGTAACTATCAGATTCTTCTTCCTTTAAACTTTTACCACAGCTTTTAGCAATTGACACTGGGCCAGTTGCCTCTGAAGAACTAGCCATCAGAGCGCACATGCAACATCCTGTCTGCCTCAGCGAANGCAGGAGGTGTGTGTGTGTGTGTTTGGACTACCTTACTCTTTAATGTCCCTCCCAACTCAAACTATTCTGTGATCTAGAAGATACTTAAAGCCTTTCAGCTGAAAAACACAACACTGCTGTGTTTGCCAGTGAAGGCTCTCAGGGAGGTCAGGTTGGACAGAGCTCTGAACAACCTGCCCTAGTTGAAGATGTTGCTGCTCATCACTCAAGATGTCGTTCACAGGGAGGGGTTGGATTAGATGACCTTTAAAGGTCCCTTCCAACGCAAATTATGCTATGATTTTATATTCAGAATAGGGGGGTTTTGTCTATTATTTTCTAAAGTTGTTCTACTTAACATTTATAGAACTTCAATTACTTGTAGATAAAAACAGTGCACACTATCCAATGAAGATTCGTTACTATGAACACTACCCTTGCTTTGGGAAGGTGTCTTCAAGTAGATGAGCCAGCGATGCTTATGGAAGGAACAGGTATTTTTGATGCAGTTTCCCAGAAGCAAGAAACATAACAGGATTTAAAATTCCTGCCCATTTGGCAGAGTACAGGCCTCTTTCTGCCTCCCTCTCTCTGAGCCATGACATGGTAATTCACAAAGTGCATTCAAGTCCAGAACATATCTGCTATTTTACATCTGGTTCCTGTTATTTTAACCTCAGAAGCAAACTGAAAAAAGAAAATGAAAAAAAAAATAAAAATCTGATTTCTGCTGATTGCTTATACTTTTCTAAAGATCCTTTCCTTTGTTCTATCAGCCAGGTTATTTAGAGGGTATTACCCTAATCCAACAAAGAACCTGCAGTTGAATATGAATATTTCCACTGAAGGCAAAGGCTCTAATGGATCAAAATGTTTTACTTATTAGAGTTCATCAGCTCCTGTTTCATATCCTAACTACTCCACTGAAATATCCTTACAGTTTCATTATTATGCCTGTTGTATTACTGATAAGTCAGGCACAGAGTATATACGCTCAAGTTGGGAGTTCAGTTCTATGTTCCTAGGGGCAACTTTTCATACAGTAACTATCAGATTCTTCTTCCTTTAAACTTTTACCACAGCTTTTAGCAATTGACACTGGGCCAGTTGCCTCTGAAGAACTAGCCATCAGAGCGCACATGCAACATCCTGTCTGCCTCAGCGAATAACCAGAAAACTAGCAGTACAACACTTGTATAAAACACAGTCAGTCTGCTGCTGCTCTCTGTCCTCAGTACAGCCATGAATGCCCAATGCAGACTTATCATCAGATAAGAGGGGACCGGGCTCTCTTCAGTTACGCAGTGGCATCCTATTCACTTCACGGGCATTTGCTCATTTAAATCAGAAAAGCATGCAACTTTATATGACTACAGACTCATCCAACGCAGTTAGAGAGCAAGATCTGCAAGCAAGTTAATGAGTTTGTAAGGGCACGTTAGTCACTAAAATAAACACTGCTCAAGGAAATTCCTACATTTTAATCTGTCACATCTTGTATTGCCTGATAGAAGACCACGCAAATTAGGAACAAAAGGCATTAGCATTACAGCATTCAAGAATCCAAGAGAAATGCATGATAAGACAGAAGGGTTGTTACTACATCACTGCTTGTTTTCTGTGTTTGACACCAGCTGTCAGTACTTCCACGGAACCTGTTCTCTGCTGCTCTTGCTCCATCCCATACCTACTACCTAGCAGGCAGGACAGGAAACATCACCTCTGAAACAGAGAAGGGAGGCAGGGGGAAGATACTACATACTCCCCGGCACCTTCTTTCTCAGCTGTATTGCAATACCTCCACAGTAACTTCTGCTTCTTACTCTCCTTCTTTAGAAAGAAAAAAGCAAGTATTACCTTTGCCTGTGGGTGTCAAGGAAACAACCAACCTCAAAGCTCAAGAGAAGCAAGATGCACCCTTACTCGGAGCTCCTTGTAGTCAATCCTATAGGAAACGGAGCATAGCTAATGCTAGACAGCTGCTACCACTACTGGAGACTGGATCCCTTTTGCCAGCTCCTCATGAGAGACACATCCCAGGTTGGGGGGAGAAGGGGGTACATTCCAGGTACCAATGCAAGCGAGCACTACTATCCAAAGCAAAGACGCTTCCTGCCTTCACTGCACCTCACTCCTGCTCCCAGAACTACTCCCTCACATGGCTGTTTGCATGTTCCTGTTTTGTTAAAATTAGCATCTTCCCCAGAACAAAACTCCACAAAAAAGGGCCTTGGCAGAGAAATAGTCAGCCATTAGCATGGGACATCTGCCAAGAAGGGGAGGAATACATCTCCCCTCATGGAGAATCTTCTAAAGCTGAACTGCAAGTCAACAAGTCGGCAGCAACACATGGATATCCCCAAAGCTAACAAACATCTGCCTCTTCGCGTAGTTCTCAGGTTCCCCTACATTTTCCTGTTACAAAATTGTACAAAGGATGTTGTTTTCTCACAAGAGAAAGGAAGAGGAGCCCAGAAATTGAAGGAACATATTACTGCAAAAAAAATTACAATGTGTTTCTTTGGACAACTGATGTAGAATTTATGTATAGGTGACGGACTGAAAAAGTACTAAAATGTATCAGTGCTCTTCAGAAAGCAGGAAGACAGTACTTACCTTCTTTATTCCAGCTCATTCATTTAATCCTAGGCGAACCGGAACTTTAGACATTTTTTAAACATTTCATAATGTACTAGCAATAAAGTATCTAGGTAATGAAGCAGTTTTACATTAAATGGGGAAAAGAAAAAAACAACAGCCTGGGCTTCCTAGCAAAGAGATTAAAGTATGCAAGTAAGGGGGTGGAGGGGAGAGCAAGAAATGGGATGTCACAAACTGCAAAGAAGAAAAACTATTGCATATTTAACAGAGTACAAGATTTTTTTATTTGTAAACTCATCAGATTCTTAAAGCCTAACCATCCTCCTTCCCTCCCTTCCTAACCATTCCCCTCTGTGATAGAAGGGGAGGCCCTTTTTCTGGGGGAACTGTGTTCCAGTTCTACTATAACATGCCCTGCAGTTTAGTAGGCTCTTCTCATCCCAAAACAACAAAACCAAACCAAAAGCCCAGACTTTGCCAAAGCAAAGAACAACAATGAGTCTCATCTTAGAGTCTGTACTCCTGCGTGCCCCATGAAGCTTGGAAGGTAGCAGACCTGTCTACATAAGGAAACATGCAGATCCTGCAATTCCTGAGCTGTTTGATTGGCCTCACTGATCTGGCCTCAGAGCTGGACTACACATATTGTCTGTTGTTCCATGGCTACACCAGCCAGTAGTCTGGAAGAAAGGAAAGTGGTGTTTGACATCCCTGAAAAAAAATCAGAGAACATTCTTTATCTCAAGGAAGGATGGAGAACTTTATTCAAGGCAGTGCAAGAGACTCATTGTCACTCACCGAAACAGCTTACAAACTGTCATCAATTAAGGAACACAGTCTGATCCTGGTGTGAGTTTTGAATAAGAAAATTTTATGCCAGACCACGATCTAAAACTACTCATCTTTACCACAGCAGAAAGAAAACCAAGTTAAAAGGCTGACAAAAACACTGCTTGAGTGCTTCCAGTAACGGCAGCATCAGACCTCTTCCTTACAGCCAGGACTGTATTTTGAAAAGGGGAAGAAGAGAAGGGGGGAAAAGTCATACCACACATTCACAGAAGATGATTCTGATCTGTCTGAAGAGACCAAACTTCGAGTCTGTCCTGTCCAAAACAGACATGGACACTCACACCTATTAGGTTTCCTATGCTAGCACCAGTGTACTAAAGTCAGCTCTTTCACAAACCTAAAGGACATGTGAAGGGTACTTGGGTGGGAAGGTGGGACCTCCACTTTGGGATAAATTTGATTAAAATTGGCTGACAGAGCCAAACATTATCAGCATGGGGTGACTGCATGTACCTGACAACCTCACACATAGTATGATCGTGTAAGCTCAATTTTTTTCAAGTGTAGTTTCCTAAGGAAATATGGGACAGAAAGGCATTTTCACTGGCGCTCCAAGCAAAACCAGAGTTTAATCTGGCACCCTTCACAAGTACACAATTAGTTTCCAATTCAAGAATAGAAAAGGACAAATTAAACAACCACAAGCCTGGTACCGTGCCACCAAATGGAAGTGAGGGGAATCAGGCTAGGAACAGCCCTACTGCAGGCATCCGAAGTCCTCCTCTGCCAACACTTTTCCCACGGGACACCTTTTGTCTTCATCAAAAGAGCCAATATAGTAATTGGTAGAAAGACAGCAGATTTGAATGCGTGTACCAAGAGAATTTCCAGTAGTCAAAATCCACACACAGAACCAGTGAGCTGACACATAGACGTAGGCTCACAGATCAGACTAACAAGTGGTCTAGCCAACACAAACGTTAACGAAAGCACAAATCCCGAGCACTGTAAAATGCTATACAGAAGTGTATGGACAAAACCCACCAAAAAGTTGCACTCTGAAGTCCATCTTTACACAGGAGGTTAACCAGAATGAATAAGCAAGTGAACATTTTCACTTCTGTGTGTGCAATATTCCCCAATGGTTTAGTCATTACAGCAAGAACCCAAGCCTTTGAAGATAGATCTGCCTAAGAAGCAGAACATTTCAGAGTAAAATTAACTCAGTGGCTAGCTTCCCTTCCCAACGAATTGTATCAGACAATTATCTACAGAAGTCAAAATCAGGCCAACATTTAAGGGCCACAAGGGGAATAATACCATGATTGCAACGGAAAAAAGCAAACAATGGCTAGGTGCTCATATTTGTTTGAGTCATACACACAGTGGCATTCATAATGCATACTAATTTTGAGTTCTGCTTTATAAGGGATATTCCTAAAAGGAACTTATTTTCTAATTATGAGCTCCAGTGACCATGCACATTAAACAATGAAAACAAACAGCAGTAGATATTAAGGTTGCGACAGTCCCATTATCTCTCAAGCAATGCATGAGGATAAAGCTGTTAGCCATCCTTACAGGCAAAATTTACTTGAAATGTCCCTTTTATCCAAATTCCTACAGCTGTCAATTTACTCTTGCTCTATCCATATCAAAAGGAGCTGATTAGACAAAACTGAATTAAAGATTAAAATTCTTACTTACCAAGAATATCTATAGTCTAGAGATCATGTCCCTAAAGTGTTCTTGCTAGCTTTTTCAAAGCAAAAATCCAAAACAATCACCCTCAAAAGTGGTTGGGAAAGGACTGGAATTTTTTCCTTCATGATGCTGAACTTCTAAAGAATTCCCTGCTCATTGTTCTCCTTCAAAATACAGGGGCAGCAAAGACTTGATCTTCTAGGTTACATGTTCTTCAACCACATGAGGCAATATTTTGCCACAGAGCACTTAGCACATCTAACAGTCCTTCCTAACCTCCCTGAGAGCCTTCATTGGCAAACACAGCAGTGCTGTATTTTTCAGCTGAAAGGCTTTAAGTATCTTCTAGATCACAGAATCGTTTGAGTTGGAAGGGACATTAAAGAGTAATCTAGACCAAACACACACACACACACACCCCCTCCCTGCAATGAGCAGGGACATCTTCAACTAGGGCAGGCTGCTCGCGCTGAATGGCAGCACGGCCTTCTGGTATGTCAGTCACCCCTCCCAGTTTTATGTCATCAGCAAACTTGCTGATGGTACACTCTGTCATCTCATCCAGGTCATTGATGGATACATTGAACAGGACTGGACCCAGCACTGACCCCTGGGGAACACCGCTAGTCACAGGCCTCCAACTAGACTCTGCCCCACTGATCACAACCCTCTGAGCTCTGCCTTCCAGACAGTTTTCAATCCACCCCACTGTCCATTCATCTAACCCACACTTCCTAAGCTTGCCTGAGAGGATGCTGTGGGAGATGGCGTCAAAAGCCTTGCTGAAGTCAAGGCAGACAACATGCGCTGCCCTCCCCTCATCTATCCATCCTGTCACGCCATCATAGAAGGCTATCAGATTGGTCAGACGTGACTTCCCCTTGGTGAATCCATGTTGACTACTTCTGATAACCTTCTTTTCCTCCAGATAGTTGGAGATGACACCCCTAACGAGCGGTTCCATCATCACAGGCATCACAAATCTCTTCTTCTCTTGCAGTGGGAGGGACTTTGCTCCCCGAGTCCCTGCCTTGCAGTTCATCCACTCAAGAGGTGTGGGGAGAAACGTTGCCAGTGAAGACTGAGGCAGAAAAGTTGTTGAGCACCTCGGCCTTCTCCTTTTGTTCATTGTTACCAGTTTGCCAGTCTTGCTCATCAGGGGAGATATGCTTTCTTTGACCTTCCTTTCCTGGCTGACATACCTATAGAAGCCCTTCTTATTATTCTTTGCGTCCCTTGACAAAATTCAGCTCCAGCTGCACCTTGGCCTTCTTGACCCCATCGTTACACAACTGGGCAGCATCCCTATACTCTTCCCTGGATACCTGTCCCTGCTTCCACTGCCTGTGCATTTCCTTCTTGCCCTCTAGTTGGACTAGCAGGTCTCAACTTAGCCATGCTGGTCACATCAAGGCTCCGCTGACTCCAACAAGCAAAAGCAGAAGTTTGATGCTCAAGAGCCTCAGCATACACAGCTCCCTAGACAGGGTTTTATCTTCTATTTTACTAGATGCATTAAGGAAGAATGGAAGAGGTATGATACTTTCTGAAGAGATTCACTTACAGCTTCAGCCTTGCAGCAGATGAATTTCAAAGCCAAACAGTATTACTGAGAACAAGCAAACGCCACCTGATACAGAACTGACAGGAAAGTGAAGGATGTGCAGCCTATGGTAAAGTTAAAACACTCTCTTGTAAGACTAACTCATGTTACTTAATGGTTTTTGTGCCTGCTGTATTAGTGCTCTCCCAGCACCAGAACTGATTCCGGATAGACATCAAGCCCATACACACAACAAAAGCCCAAAAGTCTCAGAGGAGGTAAACCCTACTGTTTTATCAGTGGTGTAACCTACAGGTATTTCCTAACGCAGCTTTTGACTTAAACATGCCATAACTGGCACAATACCACCATCGCAGGGCTGAAACCAAAAATAAAAATCTGGAAGAAAGTACAGAGGAATCGCATCACTTGCCCCAGGACAAACACATGGACAAGAAAAGTTATGTTTGGAAAGGCATTCAAGTTTCCCCCACACAGTGCGACCTAGAGACTTACACTGAGAGAACAGCAGCTCATTTCAACTGGAGGAGCAGGACTGCTCAATAACTCAAATGTAAAGATTAACTTCTAGCAAGTCTTCCAGTGATTACACAGAATAGACTTTCAAGGACAATAGCATGTGATGAAAGAACATTCAGAGACAAGACTGTGTAAGACTTTTTGCCTTCTATGCACTGTTGCATCTTCTCACCAGTGGTAAAGGATCCAAGTTGGCCCTTGCCTTAGTCTGAGTTCCTGAATAGAGATACAAATAGCAGTAATACAGGCATACACTTAAAACCAGGATTCCTATGCTGATTCATATTGAAGCTAGGACAGAGAATGACACATATTCTATATAGCACATTTCAAAAGTTTTGAACAAGACATCCAATTTACATTTCTTCTAATAAAAATAGATCTGCTTTATTCAGAATTGCTGGTCTTCCTATTGTAGTTTGTAAGAAATGCAAATTCCCAGAAGAAAAGTGCATTATTCACTTTCAGTGTGTGAATCAAGAAAGATTTGCATATATTAGATTCACTCAGAGGTGAGTTCAGCTAATGCAAATCACATGAAAAATTAACCATAGGATCTACTAATTACACAATAGCAGTGACTGACATCATTTAGCACGAGAAATATTTTGACCTATCATATGACACTCCCAACATACAAGGATTTCTTTTTCTCTGTGAGTATATAAGTGTAACCTAGCAACAGCCAGATTCTGTACCCTCTTTCACATGCATCTGACCCCAATAAAGCACATCTTTTGTCCCAGATCCTAACGGGTTTTTCTGTCAGAAAGTAGTAAAAGAACAGTGTTCCCAAGAAAATTATGAATTACACACAAATATAAACATATTAAAAAGGCAGCATGTACTCCAGTAGATTAAAGGCTTGGCCAATCTAATTTTCCGTCTAATGTTCTCTGGGTGCTCAATATATATACCCAAACCCCTGCTTAGCTCCAGGAAGGTTTACTGGCACTTCAAGTCCAGGATTGAGATCCTGATTTTTGCCTTGTTTCCTCCACTCAGGATCCTGAGCTCCATCTCATGGCCACTGCAGCCATGGCCGTACCTGGCCTTCATATCCTGAACCTTCCTTGGGTTTAAGTATGTTATGTGAGCAGAATGCCTTCCGCTTTTGCTCTACACGTTGCTTGTTCACAGCACTTTCTTTCCCCTCACCTAGTACATCACATGCACAGCCCAGATGAGCACCACTAGCCTTACCCAAGTTATTCCCATCAACCAGAAATAGATGCAAGCTGTCTAAACGCAGCCCAATAGGAATAACCCTGTAAAGCAAATAAGCAGTTCCCAGGGGCTCCTATCACCCACATCATTAGCATTTTGGGATGGGGTGCTTTGGATGGGACTGTGTCATATGTGCTCCTGGAACACAGCTTCCAGTTTAGTTTTATCCAAAAAGGAATCAAATACACACTCTGAAGCTACTCCATTATTCAAATTTAAGTGCAGTAGGGTAGGATGATCGGGAGAATTAGCTTCAAAAAATGCACTCCTGATGCAAATTAACTGTCTAACATCAATGCACACACAGAAACCCATTGTCTAATTCACACTGAATTTGTTGCAAAGGGCCAGTACTACAGAGTTGGATGATGCAAGATGCTCTGCAGAAAGCAATGTGGGCCAACCTGAACTGAAGGAAATCTTGTCCTAATTCCCAGAAGTTATGTATCAGTTCAAAACCCCCAAAATATAAAAGGCTTGGTATCTCTTCCAAAATACTTGTTTAAAAGTGACTGAAAGAAATTATACCAAGTAACATATTTTAATTTTTCTACCTCATTGTCATCTGAATTATTTTCATTGTTAAGACACAGAAGTACTTGTTTTTGAAACGCATTAAAGAACACAATCAGCTTAGAAATAAGAAGGCACATTAAGTAGAAGTCAGGCTGAATAAAGATAAGTCTTTGGCCACCAGTCCAGTGTTTTACTTGCAGCATTAGACAACACTTCGGCACGCATAAAAATGTATATGCTAATATGCGATGCTCTGTCCTCCAACCAAGCAATACTGCTTGGGTTCTTTACAGTAAATTCTGCCAAAAGCAGCTTTAAGGCAAATGCTAGTGTTTTCTGTCTGCTTTCTAACTAGACAAAAAATTAACATACACTTTCCTAACTATCCAAAGCTTAAGGTTAGTAGGAAAAAATGTCATATATATACATATGGAGGGCAGTGTTTGTGCTCACATGTATAACATTGCATGTTATACAATCAACTGAAAATCAGCTACCTATTTCCATGCTCAAAAGTCAGGTCTTCAGGAGTCTTCACTCTCCACTGGACAGACTTTGTACGACAGCTAGGTCCAGAACAGAGTACTTCTTAAGTTACACCCTTGAATAACAACATCCATCTTTGAAAAATCTAAATGCCTCAAAAAAGCAAGTGGTTGGCTTTATGTATGTATTTTTAGATGAGGAAAATAAGAATGACTGAAAAGCTTCTTTTAGCAAGTATAGTTCTTTTTTATCCAGAAGTCAAGCTTATCTCCTATCTATGGATACACACATACCTTTGAGAGGCAGTAGGAGATTCCAATTGTAAGGAATGATGATAATGAAGGAGCATCTATTCCTAATGACTTGAGCTAACTGTTTCAAATGCCTTGGCCCAGTGCCTTGAGAAGTGGTCGGTAAACCTACACAGATTAAGAAAATAGAAGTTGATACTTTTCAAAAGAAGTGGTTGTAAGCCAAAAGGGGAAGAAAAATTCTTTATGATGTCTTCCTTACCCTACTCTTTTCTGGTTTTCCCTAACTATTAAATGGTATAAGAAAAATAGGTGTTAGCTGCGTTAATGGCCCCTTTGTATGGGAATTCAATACTGAAATGCATTTTTTTAAAAATGGTCAAATCTGCAGCCTGGGGCAATTTTGGAAACCTAAGCAAGGCATTTGTAAACCTTCCTCCTCCAGACTTTGTGTCAATTCACAGGCTTCCACAAGCATCAGGAAAAGAATCCCAGCTTCTCCTAGGAACCTGGCATCTTGCTTATATCCATTCCATTTATCTGCACACCAAAGTTCAAAAATTCTCCAGTTGAATAGCCACAACAGAACAGCTATTTCCAGAGAGCAGCAGCTAAAATATATAACACTCCAAAGATCAAAAATCAGCAGCCCAACAAAGACCACACAAGCCCGTGTAGCCATCAGTAGCTGCGAGGCAGGACTAAGTGATCAGGAGACCCCAGCTCCAGGTATGCTAGAGACAGTCCCTGCCCATCTTCCTCCGTTCAGAGGACACGCTCCAGAGGATAGGAGCTCTCTTTCCTTGTGCAGTGCCTTAATGCTACAGGGTCTCCGATAACTAGCAGAGCAAAGACTAATTCCCTCCTCTTCGTGCCTGCAACAGGCACAGGCTGACACAAAACTGCAAGCCATCAGTAACTGTAAATAAGAGAGAAAAATACGTAATTGAAGCAAATTAGATTTGGAAGAAAACACTGAAGGGAAAGGAATAACATAGCACTCTTCATCAGCCGAGACATCACTTAGTCATGATCTGGAGTGTTCACACCTGCTCCGCTCCGTCACAAACTCCCACAGCTCTGAAACGCACTGTAGCAGCACCCCGACACCTCTCCTGCTGCCAAGCCGAAGCGGTGCAACACGATCATTTTGTTATTCAAGTTCTCATTTAGTTAATCACTGTCACACCTTCAAATCTCTACGGTGTATTTCACGCAGAACATCTGCACAAAGTAAAGCAGCCCCGTGGCTCTGCCTCCACCAGCAGGGTGCAAACTCCTGAGCAGCTGCACCCACGGGCGATCTTGCCACCAGACAGCAGCGGGCTTGGGCTTCTAGTATGGGCATGGGCAGCAGGTCTCCTTATTTATCTGCATGTTCACGCAGTCATTTGGGCCCACTAACAACCCCCTTCTGATCACTGTTCCCAATCTTTTTTTTTTTTTTTTAAATGTGTGTTAACATCATAAAGGTCTCGGTTCAGAGAAACACTTTGACACGTGTTGCTCCGCCTTGGCTAAGCCGGACCAATGCAAGACAGATCTCAGAGCCAAGGTGTTGAAGGAAAGAGACTAGCAAGAACCTAGGAGGAAATTCTCCACAGACTGTGGGTACAGGGCATCTATAACACACACATTTTGAAAGCCCTTTGAAGTGCTGCTCGCTGTGCCTTCATAGACTCGAAATCCTCTGGAAACACACCTCTGAGTACTTAGCTGAATAGGGATTTGTCAGTATGTTGCTGAGCAGGGACTCAGATTACAGGAGAATAAACAATACAGGACCTTTATTTTCTGTACCTTGAAAATTCCTTCACAGTGCCCCTTTCTTTCACCCCCCTGCAGCAATGGCTCTTTATCTGTATTACATCCACGCGGACCTGTTTAGTTCAGCTCTTACTCCATTACCATAGATTCGTCAGGTGAAACAAGGGATGTTTTGTTGTTGTGATATTTTCAACCACCTAAATAAAAAAGTTTATGCTGCACCTTCCAACAGTCAAATCAGGCCTTTATTTGACAGACAGTGGTGACAAGAAATTTCAGTAGTGTAACCCATCCTTCCCAATTACAGCTGCAGAGAGCAACATGGGTCGGTGCCATAAATACATATGCTTCTGCTTCCACGGAAGTGAAATAACCTCTATAGACTGAAAACAGAGGAGGAATAAACAAGACCAGTGTAGGTCTTGTAACTCATATTAGTGCCTGCATGTGGCTGAGTGTTGCGTTTCCAAGGCAAGACAAGGGGCAGATTTAAAAACACCTTTTTGAAACTGTAATACAATTACCAGATTTATAGTTTCCAACCCTAACTGTTTCCAGAGTCCTGGGTTCCCCATCTTATTTGGTCAGACATCTTCTTCTGACTCTATAGTATGGAAATAACCAGCATTGTCACGATTCCCAACTCCTGGTCTTCTGCCACAGACTGTGAACCTCTATCCTACATCCAAACGGCCTGCGCAAGCACAGAACCACACCTACCACATATCCAGAACTGGGGTATTTATCCAAGCCAAACACTATGGCTGTCTCTAAATATCATCTTGTCACTGAGTTTGTAATGAACCTTTGGCAGGGCCAGCTATGAACACGACACTTGTCCACGCATCACAGCTAAGAGCATAATTTATGAACAAAGTTCCAGTTCATGTTGCTGCAAGCCTAAGCCCTCTACACAAGCCACAAAGCAGCTGACCACAATTATTTTATGTCTGTAGAGTGAGACAACCTTCAGCTCCCATAGAACTGTAAAGCATGCTGCTCTGCACAGTATAGAAAGTTATTGTCCAGCAGTTGATTTGCAGTGTGTTTATACTACCCATTGCAGTAGTTGAGTGCTGCCATCAAACCAATTCAGGAAAAAAAATATTACTACTATTATTCAGTCTTGAATATGACACACCCACCTTTGCTCATCTTCGGACAATCACTGGTGGAAATCTATAAAAATCAGTCAATCCCAGGTCCGGGGCTTATTCCACTAGACATCCCTCAGCAAAGCACTGAGTGCATAATACCCTGACCACTCCCAAAACTTACCAATACCACCTCAGGTAGGCTCAAATCCCAGCCTGAGTCTGGCAAAATCTTATCTCACCATTTATGCACCGTAAAGGTGCACTGAAGTCTGTGACAAACAGCACACTAGTAAGTGGTTGGACCAAACAACTCATCCGGCTGCTGGGAAGTTTACCTACTTAATAGCAAAACACCATTCAGGATAACCAGGTACCCAGACAAAGCCAAGTCAGCAGGAAAGAACTCCTGGTCAACTCTTTCACCAGTGATTACACTGCAAATCTTCCACCAGGTAACTTAATAACAGCTAAGAAAGCTACACCACAGATACTATCACCTGTGAACCACTGACATGTCAACACTCCTAAATGGTTGCAAGATGGAAAGAAGAGGAGAGCTACCCTACAGCAATAGACATTCATATTTTGAGGTTTCTTCTGGCCTAAATCTATGATGGAATCAATTCTTTTTCTGTACTGCTGAAAATACTACTGATTAACCATCCAAACACAAAATGCTGGCTGTTACAGCTGTGTTCTTTTGTTCTCTTTCAAAGATATTAGCCATAGTTCAGATACTTAAGTGTCTAAATTCAGCCAGGCACATTTAATGAAAGCTTTACCTCCTATCACAGCATTTTTGAAGTACAGAATAGACTACTTACACCCTTCCAGTATCATAACGGAAAAGTAACTCTTTCCATGGAACTGAAGAAAATACTGTGGCTAGCAGAGCCCTGTTGAGAGACAGATTAATTATCTACTCGAGTGTGCACGCAAGAATAAACTTGTCACAGCTAAGGGAAAAAGAAAAAAGCCAATCATTTAGGGAAAGGTAGCAAAGCTGCTGTGCCAACATTCTCCTCCTTTAGACCTTTGGCACTGCTCAGTGCAACGAGAGAGGTATGGTGTTCAGAAACAGCAATAAAGCAAGAATTTGCTACCCTTTGAACAGGACAAGACAGGTACTACTCACAACCCACGGTGCTGCCTTACCACAGAATGCCACCCTATTCCATTTTCAAGAGTGGGGAAGCCACATTTTGAGTGTCCAATCTAAAAGGAAATGCAATGCCCTTCTAAACAATAAGAAAATTGAGGCCTAAAACAAGCATAACCAGAGTGCCAGCTTTCTAGGGATTAGGTGTTTCCTGGAGCTCCGCATAGCTCAGAGACACCCAGTGGTTGAATCGTTCCATCACAAGCACGTATAATTAAGGAGAAGGTTAGAGAGAGCAACCTCCCAGTTCATTTATTTAGTACCATTTCAGACTGACAAGATGCTGCTCTGCTCACCTCCAGCTCTCAGAATGTAGGAATGGATAGGGAGGTCTCGGAGAGAGGCCCGATTCTGAATGAGTGACAAATGACAAGGAAGTTCAGAGAAGACAGAATCTGCAAGGTTACACACCAAGCACTATCTTGTACCTGTAGATACGACCAACATCCTCTGGCCCCTCCTGTGCTCTGCCATTCCCAAGGAAGTACCTGCAGGAAAGGCTCTGCCTAATAAGGTCTCTGGCTGAGTTTTGGGTAACCATCACCTGCAGTCTGAGATAGGGCAAGTGCTATGCCACACTGAAGGTCAGAGGACAGCTAAATACTCCTTATTGAGCTGCTGTGCTTGCCAGCAGCAGCTACACTTCCTGGCTTAAAGGAGATTTAATGACCCACAACAACTTATGATCAAGTTAGATGTGCAAAACAAAAGTAAGGCATCACCCTTCACATTACTAGCACTATAGGACCAGACACTATACTAGAAAAAGAGAGAAGGAAAATAGATCCAGCTTGAAACAAGCTTTTAGGATCTCTACAAAACTATAAGGAAGTTTCCTTTAAACCCAAGTAGCCGCAAAGCTGCACAAAGTGGCAAGCACAATGAGTCTCCATGCATTGCATAGGCTTGCAACACTAGGCTTCACTCCATCCGACACAGCTTTAGGCATTTATGAAATACCCAAGTTAGGCAGATCATGACAGTCAGCTTCCTTTAAGGTCAATGGAGAGAGATGGACACCTCTCCCCCCTAAGCTGAAAGTCATCATCTCGACAAAAGCATCTCCACCTCTTATTTTAGATCCTTCAGTTAACCGACATGAATCCAAGCCAAAGTGTATTAGGAACAGCTGGATTACGTAGGGCCAACTACACAGGATTAATATCATGCTCCCTTACTTGTCCTGCACTATTGTTAAATCTGAGTAGCAATGCTCAATTGAGATGAAAGTGGTGAAAGCACAGTAATCTCGAGAGACACACAGAAATGCATATTTTAAGCTTCTTTGTGGCTTGTTCTGGAAAACAGCAGGGCAAACTTTGTTTACAACCCATACCACATGCACAAAGACAAATGCAACCTTCAGTCAAGTTCCATCAAAGAAAACTCTTTTTCTAGAACAGAATTGTCATTTTTCTAAGGAAACAGCACTTTTTGGAAATAGCAACGGTATTGTAGCAAGGGACAAACATCAGGAAAAAGTCAAGTGCATGAAAGGGTGACCCTACTGTGATCATTCTACCGTAAGAGACTTAAGAATAGTTTCATTGCCTGACAGGAAGTTCAGAAATGCAGCGGCACCAGTAACTGAGAAACACTATGGTGACTTACTTGTATTCAACCAACTATCAACTCAGATGCTCAGGGGAAACAATGAAGGCAGCAAAGAGAACACAAGCTACCAAGTGGATACAATATGGCAGCACAACCTGGACTCAAGCCGTAACTCCTTTCACTGACTTGCTGTGCATCTCACTTTCTGCCTTACTTCTCACATCCTGTAAAATAAGCCCTCCTTTAGCAGAGCTTTGACCTACAGGTGAACATTACTGATAACCAGTATGTGTTCTCAGAATACAAGCTGATTGTAGCATACTGGTGACAAAGAAAACAGTACGAGATTTCACATTCCAACACCCCCAACCCTAATACACATAACACAGAGAGAAAGTGAGAGAAACATCCCAAATATTGCAGGAAAAGTCACAGACAGAGCAGCTGTATAAACCTGAGAAAACAAGAGAGCAGGCAAGGCAGATCACTGGGAACAGCACATGACTAATGTGAAATGAGAGCGCGCAAACAAGCTTGGAAGGCTTGAGGTCTTCTCTCAAGCAGAGGGGCAGCATTCAGTGTCCTGCTTGCCCCCTTAAATCACAGTATCTGCTCTTGTGCTCTGCTATCAGAATTGGCAAAAAAATAAAAGAGGAAAAGAAGAAACAGGTAGGGGACAGAGCTAGGTCAGCTGCAGCCTCCTCCTCTGAGCTGCGCAGAGCTCCAGCTTCCAGCGATTGCCTCTCTCCTTCAGCCCTGCCCATGCAATCCCCTTTCAGCTATCCCCTACATGACTCACATTTGAGGCGCTTGCTGTGCATCGCTGTGCATACAGAGGCACTGACACTCACACCATGTTCTACTTTGTCAGAGACATATATAAGCAGCAAAAAATTAAGAGGGAAGGTTCCTTCTCCCTCCCTCCCTCCCTTCTCCTGCATCATTAGAGCCTCATCTTTTGCTCTGCGAAGCTTTTAAAGTGAAAACAGATCTGAAGTGAAATGGGAGGGGTGTAAAAAGTGTCTTGAACAAAATACCATATGTGCAATGCCTCTTCTCCTGTTCTGCGAGTTGCAAAAGAAAACAGCACCTCCCCTGACAGAAGGAACAGGGCTGTCTTAAGTAAATGGTACGTGAGGGGAGAGGAAAGGGGCAAGATGTGGACACATTGTCCACGCTTCAGAGAAGAGCCCCTTTCAGCAGCTGTAAGAAAGAAGGTTGCAGAAGCGACAGCTTCGCTGCCTCCCTGCCCAGCTGGCTCTGCGACCTGCCTAGAAGCAGCATCCGACACCACAGGAAGGGCTGGCTTTGTTTTTAACACTGTTAGCCAGTGGTCTTATACACAGGATTAGAGAATGCTGCTTTCCTCACAAGTTATGATGGAGCAATTTATTTTCATTGGCATAAGCAGAAAAGAGCCGGTCTGATCCACTCTACAGCAGCAGGACACTGTGAAAGGCAATTTTACATGTGTACATCATACAGTCACAACACAGTGTGCACATTACACACACACAGTCTCAGAAGGAAACCTTTCAAGGAAGACCTTTGATTTCTGAAGATAAACAGAAGCATCTATAGTCAGAATATTCAGCCTTCAATCCCCATCATCCACGTGCTGCTACATCAAAGGAAAACCCTGTTTTGACTTCCTTCATGACTTTCAACTCCCCATTCCCTCGTATTTCCACAGCAGTCTGCCATATAAAGTCACAAAAGGATTTTCCCACCCTGTTGACATCATCTCCTCCTTGTCACACCCAGTCCAGTCCGTGCCACTCAGCACAAGCTGCAGGCTGAGTAAACAGTACCAGATTCATCACACTCCAGTGATCCTTGCTGATATTAAGGCTCATGAGCAGCTTTTAACAAGTCAAGGCCAGACTAGCGAGCAGCAACTTTCTGCATATCTATGGCGATACAAACTGTTCCACAGTAAATCTAGAGACTACTAACAGTTGCGTTCTGCTCTCATCATCTGCACAGGCACGTGCGCTTACATGCACAGGTACTAAATACCAGCCTGGCTTTTTGCATCCTCTATGACTTCTTCCTTTCCTAGTCCCTCAAATTTGTTGTATCTACTCTGACCCTCCAGACTTAATAAACAATGAGGCAGCTTGGCATACCAGATCTCAGAAAAGCTTCTTTTTCCCCAGTACTTCCAGCTTTCAGTCAGTCCCTTACACCCCAGCTCTTCCAAACTGTGGCTCAGAAACACGTCCCCCCTGACTTGTTTGCCAATATCCACACAGCAGACCAAATGCTTTCTACTGTATCATATGTAAATCTTCAAACACTTCAAATCAAAACAAGAAGTTCCAAATTAAAAGACAAATAAACAACCACCCACCAAACACAAACAACTTAAATGACTGCTAAAATCATCAATATATCAGCTGCAATAGCAACATTTTGGAGATGATTTTTCTAGGGCTTTTTATTATTACTATTATTATATCTGCAGAAGGCAAGCCAAGAAAAGAGAGAAATGGAATCAAGCCCTGCATCTGAGCAAGCTCTCTGCAAGCAAATGCAGACACGTTTCAGGGCTGGCAGAACACTACGCTGAAATTAAGTGGTGTTGGTTCTGATAAAAACACAATTTTTCAGATCTGGTATGAAATCTGTAATGCATGCCACTGAATAAAAGCTTCCATAGGCTGTACAGAAGCACCTAAATATTTGTCCTACTGCTGTTCATCCATAGCTGGCACACATTCAGAGGCTGCAAAGACAAAGCCAAACCAAAGCTCAGACTGACTTTTCTACCTCCAATTTGCATTGCACTTTTTCCTCCAGGGATCTCGCATGGTTTAGTTTGGATTCCATCCCAGCTCAGTCCCGAACACAGAGACGTATCAAACAATTTCAATGCACCAATATATTTCATTTTAAATTTAAGTATTTGAAATGACTTTGAATGCACATTCTTGACATTTCAATAGTATTCTGGATAACTTTTTAATCCACGTATTTTTTACTAAGTGATTAGAGTGTAGGGCAATTGGACTAAAGTAAAAACAGAAGAAAATTGCACCAAGACAGACATCCACAAAATGAAAGCTGTTCGGGTGGAGTAGCACCTTCCCATGGGAAATGAAAACTTTGCCACTAGCTATTCAAAATTTGGTTGTATCAAACGCTGTATACCATGAAGCAGGACAAAGCCAGGAGCCAGCAGCCAAAAAAGGGAACATCATGAGGCAAATAAGCCAATTCTGACTTTCACCTCTTTCACCGCAGAGGCAGATAAGGGTACAACAAATGCTTTGAGGATGTGGGGCAAATACGCAGGGTCAGAGCCAACTCTGCAACTTATACAAAAGCCTGCCCAACAGAACTAGTCACCAACAGGCAAAAGCAGGGTTAATACATACACCCGGTGTGTGTATGCATGTATATAGTTATACATATGCTAAGGAAAATACCATGAGGAGGGAAAACCATTTTCCTCACTGTAACAAGTAACTTAGACAGCAGTAAAGGATAGTTGGCTTGTTCACAGCAGCACTTGCCATCAGAATGGGTACTGCGCATCATAAATGGGGCTTCCAGTTGCCAAAAGCCACAGGGTGCAAGAGCAGTGTGACTGTGGATGAATCATTGCTAGGACTGAATCTGCAACAGGTAAACTGGGCGCGTGGAGAAAGAACTGGGAAGTGGGGGGGGAGGACAGAAAACAAGGCTTATTAAGCTGTAAATGCTTTGATACAGAGGATCTTGGGTGTTCTTACATTGCCCAAAACAATGGCCCACAACTGGTTCTCCTTTCATAATACAGTACAAAGGAACCTGAAACCATTATTGTCTAGCAATGGCTCATCATGGGTTCCATGAATAAGGGATTTGGCAATAACCCAGCAGCCACAAGGCCTATGGCAGCTTTCTCAGGAACTTATGAGAATTTGACTTCTTTCCAATAATTCCCTTAGGCTCCCAGAGGAATCCCCAAACAGCTTTTCAAGCCCTAGGAGTCGGGCCAGTTGACAGCAAAGGGGATACCCAAAAGGCACTGCAATGACAATTCTGAAGCAGAGCAGGAATGCAGGCAATAAAACTGATGCTAAGCAGGTCCACAACAAACTGGCCCTAACCACAGTTAGGCAGTTTAGTTTGGCAGTTGGCACTGCCAAAGTGAAATGGTCATTTACTGACAGAGGGAGCAAAGAAACATAAAATCCCAACAGAACAGTAAAAGATCACAGACAACTTTCAGAAAGCAAATGCTTCTTAAGCCTACCACTGCATCTAGATGAAGAAATGTCTTCTACTTTGGAGTGTAGCTCTCTGTGTCCTAACCTCCAGCACAGGAACAGGGTCTCCTGAGCAGTTCTTGCTTTCCGGTATAAAGGCATTCTATTATCCATTCTCCAAGTAAGAAATTTTCTTATGTGTGTGACAGAAAGTCATCCCATGGTCCCATTCCTCCAGATGTTCTGATTCACTCTGACAGCAGCAGAATACCTGAACAGCAGCAGAGGCAGAGCACTGCAGCACAGCCCTAGCCCACTACCACTGTGGCTGGGGGTAGGAGTCTTTGAAAGAGAGCATCGAACTGGCACATCCTTACAGCAGCAATAGCTGCTCTGTGCGCCACAAACCCTTCCTCGATACATAAAGTGGCTGCGCACATGCTGGGTGGAAAGCCATTCTTTCACCCACATACCATTTTGTTCTGCAGGATAGAAGGGAAAGTGTATTTGTTCGGCATGCGTTTTAAGAAGATCAAGCACCTCTGCTTTAAACTGACCCCACAGACCGGGGATGTAGCTCAATAGAGAAGGAGAAAAATACCTCACCTTTGCAGAAATGCAAATACATCCAAAATACACCTCTGGACCAGATGCAAACAGGTGGCATCCTTTGTGTAACAGTGTGCATAGCTAACATTCACCCACATTACAGATAAACGACTGCACAATTCAGTTATTACAGAGCGAAGTAGAATCCACACACACTCTTGCACCATTAATCTTCAGAGGTTTCCTCAATACAAACAGAAAAAGCTATCTTTCACAGAATACAAGCACTTTCTTCAGTATTAAGCTTTTTACCTTCTCAATGGAGAATGGCAAATGTCATAAATCAAGAAAAGAAGTGAAGCAGCTTGACAAGGTCATACAAGAGGTCTGCAGGAAAAAGCCCTGGCTGGGGGGATGTTCTGGGGAAAAGAACCCATGTCCATTCACTTAGCATGCCACTCATCAGGCCAGGGTGGGTGCGAAGTGGGAAGATGTCTTTGTTTTATGCCTCCTTGAGAGAGAGCCAATTAAAAGAATCAAAATAATTTGGGAGTCCTCCAAATACTCAGCATATCATAAAGGAGATGGGGAAAGTGCTCTCCAAATACCTTTAGGGAGATCAGAGTTACAGTTAAGTACCATTTTAGATCAGGCAGGGATTTGATGGCAAGCTGCAAACAAAACTGCAACCTTGATCTCCTTGATGTTCTTTTTACGTAGGCCAAAAATGAATGCGAAACCCCAACCAAACCCATCAGTCCCTGGGCACCGCTCAAGCAGCCTATTGTTCCAAGAGGACTTATCAATCACTACAGACAACTCTCTCTGATCAGGTCATATGATTGAAGGCTTTACTTTATTATTCCCTCACACCACCACTAAGCAAAGCAGCAGCAGCATATCAGATCAAAGGAACTGCTGCCCTTCAAGAACAGACTCCTGAATAACTGCTCCCTGATGTGCACGTGTGTGTGCGCGATTTAACTGCGCACAGTGGGAATGCAAGAGGAACATGCCACGTGTGCCATTACTTACTGACTTAAAAGAGGCAACGTAACCAAAAACAGCCAGGACATTCAGAAGTCAAGTTGGTCTGGTATCTCGAGTTTATTAAAACTTCATGATTATTTAACCTGGTACGTTGCAGCATTCTCAAGTACTAGAAGAGGCAAGCGATGACGGAAAACTCAGTGAAAGCTAGCTCTCCGCAGCTCGGTTCCAGCTCCAACATACTGCCTTTCACCAGCATGCAGGCCTCAGATCTCCTCTGCAGCAACCCTTCCTCGGCTCCCTAATCCTGAGGCTACTAAACCCCACAGTTTCCCAACCTTCTGCTACTCCCATGCCACCGTGTTGTAATTAAAATGCTGGAACTGGCTCTCGAATGAAAAAGAAATCCACCTGCAATGAAAACAGCTTCAAAATCCATATTCATAAAGCATGTTTGAAGAACGTAGAGGCTTCTCCCCATTTACCCACTGAAATGTAACAGTTCTTGGTCTTTCATACAAAACATGCCATAACTTCTTTCTTTCCTGCAGCCCAGCAGTCACTGTGCATGTATCTACCACTGTATTACCTCAATATTTTTTTTTCCAAGAAGCACTTCTCTAACAAAAAGGAATTCACTCGTACAAAGCAAACTGTATTGCTTCTGCAAAATTTCATTTGAGAATCCACAGTTAAAGTGCAGGACCCCTACAGTTACCAGTTCTGCAGTGTGATAACTTCAGCATCCCTTGTGAGATGAAGCATGTCACCTTAATGCTTCCTTAAGGTGAGAGAACGACCAAGCTGATTGGCTTCATCACCCTAAGGGCGCACAAAGTGACGTGCTTAATCTGATAAGAGACGCTAAAGCAGTGCCTCTTAATATTTTATGAAACATTTGGCTGTTTTTAATTTTAAAAAACAGCAGCTCAATAAACAAAGCAATGGAACATTCCCTGTGGATGGCACGATGCTAGGTGCACAGCAGCCCACTCATCTGAGTGATGATACCCTATGCACCGACTCTGTCCTCCTGCCCACCTACACGCTGGAAGCCCTGTACACCGAGAGGTCTCAGGCTCTGCACGCCAACATGGACTTGTCCAGAATGAGGTGTCTTTTACCAGGATGGAGCACATCGCAGGGGGTAGCTTTGGAGCTGGTTTAGGATATCCAGCTTCCATACAGCACCTTAATCTGGACACAACAGGCTGACATGCCCAAGCCGGGTAAGTGGTTTTAATCAGAAAAACTGCATTTTCTTTCCTGCTTGGTTGGTTCTGGAGCAAGACTACAGCTACAGACTTTCGTGAAACAAAGTGGAAGCATACCCCTGTACTATTACTGCACACTTGCTTTAAGCTCACCTGCTTCCTTAGGCAGCCGCTACTGGCCACTGTCAGAGACAAGGTACTTAGCAAGATGGATTTTTGCTCCTACTTATAACCACCATCTTTTATTCCCACTCCCATGAAGGCTTGTGAGATGCAAGACCGGCCAGAAGACAGATAGAAGGAAAAGCCCAAGCATCAAGTTTAAATACCAGACATAAGCATCCCCAAAAGGCCCAAAGGACAGCCTTCAGCACAGCCCACTCTTTAATTCTTCGTTCCAAATACATCCATCATCTCTTATGAGAGCCTCAGAGATAAGACTTGAAAAATAAATTAGAAAATCCCCCCGTTCCTTTTCATTGGAGCTCAGAGACTCATAGATGCCAGGGCAAACTACTACAAGAAGACTGGCTTGCTGCAGTCTCTTTAAACAGAAATAAATCTTGATGGGAGAGGATCCACTTATACACCCAGAGAAAAAAGTTCCTAGCCAAAGACGGGAAGTACATCAGAGACAAAAGCACATCCGTGAGCTCAATGGGAATGCACATACTGCGTTCACCATGGAACGACAACACCTTGGGGCTCCTCCCTTCAATTGACAAGTCCTGGCCTCACCTCAACCTCACAGTCCATCTTCTGCTCTGGAAGGAAAGATTCTACAGAAATTAAAAGCATTATCCCAAGAACGGGGATTATTTTGTCATCTGAGGACACTTGCATGGAAAGGCAGAGCTGATGGGCAGCTCCTGTGATCTTTCTGATTAAAATGCTGCCTCAGGATATTATTCCACCCCCACCCCCCCATGAATCAGTCAATTAGGCTGTGATATATTCATGTAATAAAGGCTTTTCCTTACAAGATATGTCAATCCATGACTGGCAAACATTACACTTATGCCTTGAAGTGACCTTACTGAGAACATGACAGATAAAAACAGTGCCAAACTAGTTAAATACTGACATTTGAGGAAGCAGAGACGTGAGGGAGTAGACGGGTGGTTTTTCCAATCCCCTCTCAGTGCTTTTTAAATAAAAATAAATTTAAAAAAAAGGGGGGGTAGGGGAGTTAAGGATGATAAGTCATTTTCATGAAGGGCTATCTTACCTTTGCATTATTCATTTTATACACATGTACGTACATACACATGTATACATACATATACAAAACTACACTTAACCTGCTACCTACAGGAACCGCAAGAGGTACAATTGCATATTAAACCAAACAGCACAAAATTCTGTTCATGGCTTTAGACACAATGGTGTCTGATGTTCATCATGATGACATGACCATCAACAGACAATTCTTAGACCAGTCTCTTATCCTAAGGAACCTTACATCGCATTAAAAAGGTCATTACTAAAACAAAGCCTGCCTTTTCGGAGCACCCATCCCCAGCCACAAGAACACCTCAGCTCTCACTTCTAAGCACAACCAGGATCACCCTGAAAATACGGATGGTCCAGCTGTGTTTCTCCATAGCAATGCCCTGCCTCCGAGGGCCCAGTGCGAATGGGAGGACAACTGGAATAGTACTAACGTACAGAAGCAGCAGGAAAGGCTGCATAAATATTAAAAAGCTGCTAAACACCACCACTGCTCACCATCTCCTCTCAGTTCATTAGTAGCAGCAATCACTAGATAGGTCACAGAGATCATTAAAGACATCTTTACGAATACATGTACTGTCAGAGTCCCAAGTACAGAGCACCATCCCAGCATCCTGACTCCTCTTCAGTGAAGCAGAACAAAGTCTCTGCCCCGCAAAAATAGCAACATGAAGTCTCTGCCCCCTTCCCAAGTAATAGGCAGTGATCTTTAAATGTAACACAAGGGCATCTTAAATCGTTTATGGAAAAACATTTGCATTTTTGGATGCATCTATGGGACTTCCTCATATACTCTATTTAGCAGAGACATCTGTTACTTAATATATATATTCATATAAATCCCACCCTGTGAATCCTTTCCATCGGTTGTCACTAATGAAGCTTTGTGTGCAAAACCAAGTGCATTCTGCCCCCATTAGGAAGCCAATTACAGCAGGAAAAACAAGCAATTAACAAGGTGTAAAATAAACATCCTGCCACCTGCCTTTTAATAACAACCCCACTTCAAACAAGTCAGTCTCAGCACAGCTTTCAGAATTGGCAACTGATATTATATATGTATTTATGCAGCAGCTGCTCTTCGTTGCAACAAATATTACAGGCTTACCAGATAAGGTCAGCATATTTTAAAAAAAATATATAGCAAGTATTAAACCATGCTTTGAGGCCCCAAAGGTTGCTTTTAATGAAATCAGCAGCATCAGGCTTGTCTGGTATTACAGTGAAGCTGCAGTCACATCCCCAGCTTAGAGAGGTTTCTCTTCATTTCTACTTACTTTGCAGCTTCTGTATTTGTTTCACTAAATCCAGGGGCCTGAGCACCTATTCAACAGCATGCAGGGCAACTAAATACAAAGCTCTACAGGGTAGACAAGTCTTTCCTCCTTCCATCATTCCTACCTCTCCGTCTTGGCTTTCTCCACCCCCCTACCATCACATGTAAAGCTATATCCAGTTGTGGAGGTGGGCCACATAATGGAGCAGCAAGCCACCCACTCAAAAAAATCAAGGGAAAAACGAATCAAGACTCCAGCTTAGTCTTTGCTCCTTGAGCCTGCAAGCTTTAGAGGGAGAGGGAAGTCATTCCAAAGTCACACTAGGTGGCTCCAGAAGGAACCACTTTTCTTTCTCGGTTGTGGAACAGGATGAATGACACACTTTTGAGTAGTTAACCAGAACTAGAGAAAGCCCAACAGTAAATCTGCAAGATTTAATAGGCATGGAGAATGTGCCTGAGAAAACAGCAGCCAAGCTTCATCTTGCCTTTCTTTTTTTTAATCTTCCCCCTCTCGCTCTGGCTCTCTACTGCTACATACTTACTTGTTAAGTTTTCCATGTCACATTTCAGTTCCTGACTAAAACCCTATTTAATCACTCATTTCAAGATTCATGTAAATCTTTTTCTCTTACAGTTGTTCTCTCTCTGGCTTTGTTGAGATCCAAGGAGTACCACACTGAATACAGTACCACAAACTTTTGCAATCATATACATCATTCTGAGGTGTTAGTCAGAGAGGAGTGAAAACTGGTAACATTCTTTCTCTAAATGACCACAGAAAGCAACCGGAAAAAGAGCTTTTAACTCCAAACAAGATGGGCTACCCACAGGTTTATAGAATGTTGGAAGTCATTATCAACAGTACCAAAACAATCCTTCACTGAAAAGTTCTTCTAAAAAGTCCTGAATTTAATTATTAATTCACTACCCTTGAACACAACTGGGAAATCAGGTCTTAAAAGACTCAAGTCTTCAGTTCTGGTCATTATCTACATGTACGCAGAAACAAAGTCAGAAGAAGGGGAACAACCACAGATGGTGAAAAGCAGTGAAAGGTGAAAAGTCTCCAGACTTGTGAGGTTGCACACCTAAACTTGACCTACTGCAATCAACAAAGTTAAAAAATTAAATAAAAATCCTTAGCCACTGGTTTCTCACGCTACCAGTACAAGAGCAGAGGTCCCATGACTCCTTTCTACAGCCCTAATTACACAGAGAAGGTCACAAAAGACACAATCTGACAACATGAGCTGCAGGAGGTCATATGGCCACTCAAGCTATAAAAGTATTTTAAGAGTAGTTCATTCAGTCAGGTCACTTAACTGGCTTTTTTGGGGAGTTATTTTTTTAAACAAGCAGCAATATTTTCCCTTACATTTTGTGGGTGGGAGAAAAGGAAGCAGGATCTACTCCTTAGTCACCAGTCTAGGATTTCAGTACTCATCACTAACAATGCCACGGAGCAGTCATGCCTAGCTGCATTTTGTAGGTACAAATCCACCAAAACATGCCAAGAACGAGCCTCAACCCAACAGTGATGGTGGTACAGAACACTGTCAGCTTTCAAGAGCTGTTCAGATCACAGGATGAAGTCCTGTACTGCATTAACAAAAAAAAAAAAAAAAAAGTGGGATATATTATCCGCAATGCCCCACAACAAAGCTTCCCATGACAGAAAGCTGCTCCAGAAGCACCTCAGAAAAGCAGTCCACAGTTTTCAAACTTACTTCAACTCGATTAGTTCTAGGAAAGTCTCTTCTGCTCAATGCTAAAGAGCACTCCAATGGGTTTCCTAAACACCAGATTGTCTGAAGGTCCAAAGAATCAGCAGTTTGGGGACCGGTACTTGTTGAACGTAGCAAGAGATCAGAAACAGGATGAGAACTTACTGTGAGAAAGACCAATGCAGTTCTAGGATTAGTTCTAGGAGATAGAGCTCCAATTCTTGCAATTCTTCAAAGGATGCTTAAAGAGACACAATTCTTCCAGTCCTCATCCCTCTTCAGAACAGTGGTTGAAGAGACCAAATTTGACTGAATACTAAACTGCAACAGCTGAGTGTCAACAGCACCCAGCTCATCCGAAAAAAAGAAGCTGAAAGGTGGCACGCCACAAATGGCTCACTATGCAGTCACCCCTATGAGCTGCAGCCCATAAAACACTGACTCTGATTCCTAATAGTCACATGCGTGCACATATCCCCCCAGCTTGTTTAAACAGACTTCTGCGGTTTGGCAAACAGTCAGATTAAACAGAGGATACATGAAGTTGAGCAGAGAATGTTCTCAGTATGTAGCAGTCTCTCCAGGTCATAGATTATCAAAATACTTATATTTTCTAGGATCAAAGAAGCTACAGCCATAAAAGACCAGTTAGTTCATTAAGCCCATCACCCAGCCAAAGCAGGTTATCCAGAAATGGCATAACAAAGTTACAGTAATACTCTGAGAACAAGCTGAGTAAATTTTTCTTTGAAAAAAGATGCTAAGCAAAGTCAGATATAAGAACTGAGTCTGAAAGTTAAAATTCAGTTTTGTTTTTAAGAAATAAGCAAGCACTTTCCGCAAGGCGGCTATGAGACACTAACCTACATCTAACGACGTGCCTCTTCCATGAAGCCCCTGTGACAGCCCCTCTTCCTCACTCCCAATTGCAAATTTCCATCTCCAAACACAAATGCCTTTTTCAGTGCACAATTCAGTAAGAAAATTACTTTGGAGCCCTGGTGCTGAAAATGCATCAAAGCACAATCTCCAAATTCTCAAACCCTCTCCCCCCCCCCCAAAAAAAAAAAAGAAATCAAAGGAGAAAAAGAAAAGACACAGCTTGGCTCCTGCTGGCCTGCAATAACAATAATGATAATAATCTAGAGATCACAGGAGGTTCATCTACCCTGCATGCCAAGTCAAGTCGCTCCATTCACAACTGTGTATAATTGTTCCTAGGACTGCAAAAATTACTGTCTTTTCACTAGCGATCAGAATTGTAAAAAAGCTTTCAAACCAACCTCAAACCCCTATTTGTTGAAACAAAACTATTTGTTCTTTTACGGTTCAAGTTAGGTCTGGCATTTCTGTGCAGAGGGTCAATAATCCAGTCGTTCAAAAAATAGTCACGAAAGACGTATTAACATAAGCTGTGCATTAAGACACAATTATTTATGTGCCTGACAGTAATGGCTCTGCGCTGCGCACTGTATCAACTCCCAGATACTTTGAGCAGGAAAATAAAACACTTTTGGAGAATTTCTGCTCTGCCCAAGGACAATTAGCATAACGCTAAGGCCGTAGCAAGAGCAGAGTAAGGACTGGCAGCGTTCAGACTAATGCTTCACCGCTGTCTCCGGAACAGCGGTGTCTGTCCCTAAAGTTTGTAGCCATCACAGCGTGCTTCCCTTTGCTGAGCACACATAGCCTTGTGCCTAATGCTTCCCCAATCCTCAGATTAATGAAATACAAGCACGCAGTTTTAAGATTCATTATCCCCCGCTACCAAACCTCCCCGCCGGGGGGGTACCCAATAAAATCGGTTGCTTTTGCCTGCAACCCGCCGTTGCCTCCCGAGCAAGGGGGACTTCCCACCTCCCTCCCTCTCTCCGACACCGGGAAAAACGCTCTTTTCCATGCAGGCGGCGGCTACGGCACTGCCCCTGAACAGCAGGGAATAAATACCTCACGGGCAGCTCTCTTGAACCGCTCCGGTTTTATTTTAGTACCGGTCACGGCAAGACGGAGCGACGTTAAAAGTTAACCGGGACAGCGTCGAGCCCAATCCGACCCCAGAGTTTAAAAACTCCGGGCAAACCGGCGACCCCGGTAGCGCCCACAACTCGACCGGCATTCGAAGGCGGGTTTGCCGCCGCCAAAGAATTAAACGCCGTCCGGGCTCTGCGGAACAACGGGAAAACCGCGACAGCCCCCCCCGCCGGGAGGGGCGGTGGGAGAGCTGAGCGGGTTACGACGCGGGCGGCAGCCGCTCCTGCCTCCTCCCGCCTGAGGGAGCGCGAACGGCGGCGGAGAAACAGCCCCGAACGCGGCCGCGGCGACGCGTTACCCGAGAGGCGACGCGGCGACAAGCGACGCGGCGAACCGACTGTCGGGGGGTCCCAACCGCCGCCCCGCTCCCCTCACGGATGCGCCTCCTGTCCCCCCCCCCCGCCCGGGCGGCCGCTCCTCAGGCGGGGCGGCGGGCGCTGTGCCCGCTGCGGAGACGCCTCTCCCGCCACCGGGGAACCCCGGTCCGTCCCCACAGCCCTGCCCACCGGGGTCCCTGTGGCGGCCACCCCGTCACCCCCCGCCGGACAACGCGGGCGGGTGTCAGGCTGCAGCCACCAGTTGCGCCTCCCGCCCCGGACGGCGCCGGTACCTCAGCCAGGATGGGTGAGAAGTCTGGCCGCTGCAAAAGCCCTCTCGCAGCAATGCAACAAGTGCCCGCCCGCGCGGGGGGGAGGAGGAGGAGGAGGAGGAGGAGCAGCAGCAGGGGCGGGCGCCGTGCGCGGTCGGTCGCTCGGTGGGTCGGTGTCTCGGTGTCTCGCCCCACCGGAGCCGCCGCGCTGCGCTCCCTGCGCCCCAGCTGCCACTCAGCGCGCCGCACGCGAAACGCGAAAACAAGCCCGCCCCGCGCGCGCACTCTCTTGAGCCGCCCGGGACGCCGTAGGCTCGGCCGCTCCCATCCCGCCGCCCTGCGCGGGGGCGGGGGCACCTTCCGCCGCCCGGCCGCACCGCTACCGCCCCGGGAGCCGCTGCGGGCCACGGTAGGAGCCGCCTCACGGGGCTGCGGCCCCCGCAGCGCCTTGGCGGGGCCGGGCGCTCCCTCGCCACTGTAGGGTGAGGTTCGCGGGCAAGCTGCGGCCGCGCTCCTCTGGGGAGGCCTGGTCCGGCGAGCGAGGCCTCGGCCTCAGCCTCGGGCTCCCCCGGCCCGACAGCCGCCCCGTACGGCACCGCTGGGCCCGTTTCCGCCGGCCGTAGGGCAGGGGCGACCCGCTGGCGGGCTCGGGCGCTGGCCGGTGTTCCCGGACGGAGGGTGTCGGGGCTGTCGCTGCCCACCGCCCTGGTGCGGGCCCGACCGGTGGTGGCGCGGCACGACCTGAGGCGCCTCCGTGCCGCGGCCTCTTCTGCTCGCTGTCGCACAGCCTGTTGAGCTGCCGTTTGGGACTTGTACAAGTTCGGAATTTTCCTTTCTTGTATTTTAACATGGTACATAGTTATTTTGCAGAGGTGTGATGATGTGTTTTTTTAACGTTACAGCGCAAAAATGATCATCCCCGTCAGATGTTTCACATGCGGCAAAATAGTTGGAAACAAGTGGGAAGCCTATCTTGGCCTTCTGCAAGCAGAATATACTGAAGGGTGGGTATTATTTCTGCATGTTCTTTGGCTCAGGTTTTAGATGAGCTGGCACAGTGCATAAGGTATACCTGATGCAGGATCACGGATGGCATTACCAAGTAGCTGTAAAGACGCTAAAAACTACAGATGTGTTCTGAGACTATTTAACCAGAGGTTAGAAATTGTAATAGGTAAGAAAGTACTTATTTCCCTACTGAATCTTTCTGGGTGGTAGTATGGAAGTTGCCAAGTCATAACCTTTACACCCAAAACAGTCTCGAATATTTAGCGGTGCATGGAACAGGAGGGAAAGAAACAAGCAATACAGTCAACTTTGACACCAATGTTTGGTTTTTTTAATGGGGAGAGGAAGAAAAAGTTACAAGCATAAGAAGTAACTAACGTTGTTAACAATGTATACCTCTTTTAGGTTTTGTTAAAAGTATTTAATATTCAGTACCAGAATTCTTATCCTTATTTGAAAGCACTGGGGGGAAGGGGAAGTTTAACTGCTCTAGACACCTGACTGATATTCCTAACGATTCTATTTTAAGAACTCCATGCATGCTTTGCATAGCCAGAATTGTCTTTTAATAGTTCAGTGAGGTTCTAGCTGTGGTGGGACTTCAGAAGGGCTTGAGAAGATAACTCCTGAAAAATATTTATATTGTCATGAAGTCTGAAGGGAAAAAAAACTATGGACGTTTGCAATTCAGAAGTCGGGGGTGGGAAGGGGGAATGTTTGAAGTTTGGGAGACTTCCCAAAGTGATGTCGAAATTGTTAAGTAGAAAGAAAAGAGTATTTGTTTGCATTCAAATGGTTAGGGTTACTATTAGGTTTTTTAAATGGACTTATGTCTGTGAACTATCAGAAGAATGTATATTAACACAGATTTCACCGCCTTTTCTCTAAAGTAAATCATTCTTGTGGGTCAGGATACTATTTTGTCAAATGTTAAACAGTGGAGCACAGAACAAACAGGGAAGGAACGCTTTGGGTTTTGAGCTTCATCTAAACTTGTAGGAAGTTGTGGTTATTCTCTGCACTTCTCACTGTTTGATGTGGAGTTTGCAGGGAAAAGATACCCTGTTCCCCTGCCATTTATCAGTTTCCTTAAAAAACGTCCAGTAAAATTAATTCAATACTTTTCCTAAATCTCATTACTTCTGTGAGTCTCGTTTTTAGAGTGCATTTACATCCTAGAACATGCCATACATAGCTGAGTAGAGTATTGCAGCTGCTAAACTAAAAGTATTTGGAAAGTTCTTACAAGAAAAAAAAGGAGGGGGCGGAGTTCTTTCATTTATGGAGTTAAAAACATTGAAATAGTATAGGTTGCTAATAGTTTCTCACTAAAACTGAAATTTATCAGAGCTATCCTGGTAGCATTTCTGACTTATTTACTAAGTATTCCATTTTAATATTTTTCTTGTCTTCATTATTCCTCTGCTTTTGTATGGGACAGGAAGATGTACGTTGTTCTTGATAAATGCTCACTTGAAAACAATTGCTGTGGTCACTGGTGTGATTCTTGGATGCCTGTTCAAACTAACACAGTTACAGTTTTGTAGGATCAGAAGCAGAGTTTACAAATATTGAACAGTTAAAATCTTACAAGTGCAGTGTCAGAATCACTATTAATGGGGGCTTAAGAAATGTATGGACAAAATGGAAGAAATAAACTTGTCTAAACTATTTGTGGTTAAAAAAGACCCACACCTTTCTGTTTGTCCTTTAAAATTGCTCTTTTTTTGCAAGTTCTTGGAAGTTAGAGGAAAAGGAAAATACAACTGAAGTTGTTTTAGCTGAATTGTATAGTATGATTTCTAAAGTTGTGATTAACGTTAGAATTTTGCATCTATGATGACTGCATTTGAAAGTTCAGAACTTACAAGATAGCTCTTAAAACTTACATGTCAACAGATACCAAATGGTTTTGTTCTCGAGTGTTTTGGAAAGTTCAGATATGGTGTGGTATTATTTATAAACATTCTTTTTAAAATATACACTGTTCATACACTTCCCTTAAATAACTGTTGCAAGTGATAGTCCTAAAATGAATAGCCCTGCTATTTAAGCCCTTGAAGAACTGTTGATAGGTACAAGGACTAATTGACATCATCAGAGAAGCAGCTGGATTTTGACTCCATACAGTTAGACTGTACTACTTGAAGCCAAACAACCTCTTACCATGGTCCATCTTATGCAGAGGCTTCCTTGCAGTGATTTGTACTTTAGAAAAAGTATCAGCTTCTTCCTACAGGAGAATTACAGGTTTCAGGAAAATACATTTGTTTTAAGCAAATGTTGCACTGCATCATATAGATCTAAAGACGTGAGATCATTTGTATTTTATAAATGTCAAATTCTGAAGAAGTATCAGACTGGCTTTATAGTTAATAGCTTGGTGCTAAAGAGTTTGGATAGTGTCACTTCTCTTCAAGAGGTCTGATAGAGACAGCCATGAAGACATACGCGGTGGCTTAGGCTAGGGTGACTCACACATTCTCTACCCAACCGTAAGAATCTCGAGCAGTCGCTCAGAAGGGCTGAAGTGGAAAAACTGTAAAACACAAATTTCTTGTTGAGTAGTCCGTACATCCTTATTTGTATATTTGTGGGGAACAGGTTGTATAACTGAATGCTACCTTATGTGGCAACTGGAAAGGATTCTTAGCCTTCCTTAGAATTAGCATCCCATCCATATGTGGGGTAGTTTGCATTTTGAGTTATTTTAGTTCCTATATATCTCTCAGCCTTTTAACATGGCATGTGAAGTAGGCAAGTATCATCCTCAGTTTACAGAAATGTGTTGCAGCAGTGCTTAGAGATGTTAATGATAGCATGGATAACAATGCTTAGAAATGCTATTCCTTGTGTCAGGAAACTGTCTAGTGCCTTCATGCTACCTTCTACCATACAACTCACAGGAGCTGTAGCCAGCACAGGTAACTATGGACTGTCCAGGATTTTAAGAGGAGTGGAAATGAATTCCTGTGTTTCCAAACTGTGTCCCTGTTACCACATTCACATCGCTTGATTGATCAAATTTTTAACCCGATCCGCTCCTCTCTTCTCTACAGACTGGTGTATGTAAAAGGAAGACTGAGTTACTGTAATTGAGATTAGAAGTATACCATATTTTAAGTCTCTTTCCAGCTGTGAAGACTAAAATTTTATTTCAAAACCCAAAATACTTGCATTTCACTTAACCTTGTTGTTTTTTGACTGAGTACACCCTCACAGCTGGGGTAATTCAGAAGAGGAAATTTGTAAGAGTCTGTTAGGGTTCTTTTCCTATGGGAGTTCTGCAGACTTACCTCTGAAAGTAGTAGTTGTATCAGCTAAACGCCACCTTACACAGGAGATTGTGTGCTTTTACAGACCAGAGAACAGGCAAACACCCCGACAAGAGCAGTAAATGGAAAAGAACATTAACAGCACATGCTGTTAACAGACAACGAAGCTGGTGAGGGACCTAGAGGACAAATCTTATGAGGAGCAGCTGAGAGAACTGGGGTTGTTTAGTCTGGAGAAAAGGAGGCTGAGGGGAGACCTTATCGTTCTCTACAACTACCTGAAAGAAGCTTATAGCGAGGTGGGGGTCAGTCTCTTCTCCCAAGTGATAGAACAAGAGGAAATGGACTCAAGTCGCACCAGGGGAAGTTTAGATTGAATATTAGGAAATTTTTCTTTACTGAAGAGGTTGTCAAACAGGTTGCCCAGGGAAGTGGTGGAGTCCCCATCCCTGAAGGTATTTAAAAGATGGGTAGACGTGGGGTGCTGAGGGACATGGTTTAGTGGTGGTTTTGGCAGTGTAAGGTTGATGTTTAGACTCGATGATCTTAAAGGTACCTTCCAACCTAGGCGATTCTGTGATTCTATGCTAAATTTTTATTTCTTAGTTTGAACTGCAAACAATTTTTCCTCTCTGACTAAGCTCAAAGTAATCAGTATGTTGCTTAGGAACACTTACAAGTGGTTCTGACTCACTTCATCCATTTTTTTTTTTTATTGTTGTTCTTGTTCATTAATAGAGATGCCCTGGATGCCCTTGGTTTGAAGAGATACTGCTGCCGCAGAATGCTCCTAGCCCACGTGGATCTGATTGAGAAGCTTTTGAATTATGCACCCCTGGAGAAATGAGATGAAAAAAGTACCGTGCTGCAAGCCATGTGGAACGTATGTCTAATTCTAAACTTGACACTGGACTTCAGACAGTAAAGAATGAAAGCCACCTGTAGTGCAACCACTGAGAGATCTTTACCTTCTGGTGAAAGTACTGCCCCGAGCCACCAACCTCTTTCAAGGAAACAAAGGAAAGATGAAGTCCACTTAACCGAGATTTTGAGATTAAATTAAAAGTTTGGATGCTTCTTTTTAAGTCTGTGTTTGGAGTTGTTTTGTGAACTTCTGGATGATTTCTGCCAGCAAAAATAAATGTTTGTTCACATAGAAAAATTATTATATTTCATAAAAATGTTTAAATAAAGGCGGTCTTTCTCTGTCGCCTTCCTACAGTTTCTGGGTAGAGTTTAGTGTATGCTTGGGTCTTGCCATTTGCTTGTGCTGGTTACTTTATGGCTAGGAGTACTGTTAATTAATCAGTCCGGTGGTTTGTGCTAGGCAGGTAAGGGAATTAGAAACGTGGGACTGAAGCTCAGGGCTTCAGCGATAGGAGATGGAGTAAGTTTGTTTGGTAAGAATGAGGCATTACTGCTGAAAACTTCTGGAGCTAGCAGAGCGCACTTTCCACTACAGTTAAAGTCAACTTGCAGTCTCTACCCCAATTCTTATAAAACGCTGGGGCTGCTGTATTTTAAAAAACAGTGAATCAGATGGTGCAGTGCCCTTCATTTAGGTAAAACATATCTGAGTGTTCCCATGGAAAGCACTGGATGTGCGAATTTACGCATGCTGGTGTGAACAGGATCAAAGTGTTGATCTTGCCAAGCACCTGCACCACTCTCTAGCTGGTACGCACGCAAAGTTTCCACTTGTTACTCACTGCATTGCCTTCACGTTGTGCTGCACGTGTGGTGTGGTGCTGCCTGGCCAAATGGAGCGTGGTCTGTGCTCTCCTGGTGGAATGAAACACGGCGGTCAGCTGTGCACGTGGGGCTCGTGAAGGTTACTTACACTGAGAGACAAGCACTCACCCTGCCAAAAGGTCTTGCCTTCCTCTTGCACCGTCGGCTTGAAAGCTGGATGACATTTCATGCTGACATCCAGAAAACACATCATTCCGGGAGGGGTGTGTGCGCCCACCTTACCTGAAAAGGAGGCCAATTCCTACATCTGTGCATGCTCAGGATTCTGTTCAAATGCAGCATTAGCCTGTATGCAAATGTAGGACAAATCATTACAGCAGCCTTGTAGGAAAACGGGCTGGAACAGATGATAATCTTTTAGGTTGCAGTCTGTTATTCCTTGGTACGGTTAAACTTTTGGCACTCGCATATCAGCTGCTGGGTAAGAAGTATCTCTGGATTCTTCTTTTTGTAGTTGAAGAACTAGAAGTTGGTTTGAACAAAACCTGGGTTTCCAGAAATGGTAATTATTTAATGTGCTTACTGGGTCAAACTTGTATGCGCAAACTAGATTGTCTCACAAAATAAGTTGCAGGACAGCTTGCCTTTGGCTATCACCCCACCAATCTTCACACTTGAACTTGCTTTTCAATTTAGTACAAGGCATAGTATATGTTTCCCATATTCAGCAGTTCTTTCGTGACGATGTTTTAAAACCATACGCTTTATCCTAATGCAAAGAGAATTAAGCAATTAATTCTAGCATTTGTTTCATAGTTGGTTGGATAGCTTATGTTCTGCATGCCTGCTGTATTAGCTAGCTAAATGCACTCAAAAAAACCCCAAAAACCGCGCAACCAAACTTCACTTCTCTTTCAGGCTATTTTTCAAAAGGGACACGATGAAATATAGGATGACCTTTCCAAACTGAACTCCTGTAGGACGCTTTTCCGCGTTACAGTGGAGCGTTACACGGAGATATGTGCCAGCTTGTTCACAAAAAGATCAAAACGCCCGGCCCGGCGCTCGTTGTGTGAGCTGTACTGAGAAAGCGCAGCAGCCCAGGCTGGTACGTCTGGCAGAGGCAGCCGTGCATTATGCCATGCGGAAAGCTGTCCTGCATCAGTGCCAAAGAACTGGATTAGACGAGCCGACAAGACTTTGTTTCTATCTGCAAAAGCAATTTTCTAATCTAGTTTTCTGCTTTAGAATAACATGTTTCTTTTCGAAGCTGATGCCAAGTTGTCTGATATGAAAAGCTATGGCTCTTAAATACTTACAACGAAGATGCAATTTGCCAAAACACAGGAGGCCTCATTCAAAAATTCAAAGGAAAAAGAAAAAAACACCTTGGTTGCTCTGTTACTGTTTCTCAGATAGAAAATGGGGTGCAGTGGAAGCCAATGAGTCTGGTATTGCTTTGTCAGACAGGTCAGAAGGAGCAGCAAAAGGAACCTGAGTAGCACGATCGTCACGGCAGGCATTAATACTAGCCCATGCAGCACACGACAACCTGTCTGCATCACAGCTTTTCCTCAGGAGTTTGCAAACACAGCACTGACCAAAAAAGCCGTTTCTGTAATGTGGTGAAGCAAAGAGTTTACCGCATTCCTGTGAAAGGTTGTCTCCAGAGTTTTGTCCTTCAGAGGGTTAGGAGCAGAAGCAGAGCTTAAATCCTGTTCCATAAAGAGTCAGTGAATTTTTCCACAGATTTCTGTAAGTCCCAGCTTTCACCTCTGCTCTTTGGTAACTAGGAAAGTAATTCCCTTTTTGCTGTCATTTCTCCTGTGCTTGCTTCTGCAGCTGTTAATAACATAAGCGTATTGGGTCTGCTTTCTAACCTGCTAGATCTCTTTGAGAAGAGCCATTAAATATGCTTATAACAACTGTACTTTTTAAAGCCAATGTGGAAGACACAAGCATATACACAGAAAAAAAAAAAAAGGCGCCTCGGTTTTTCCTGAACCTTAATAAAAAGGAGCCTTTAGCAGAATCAGCAGATAGGCAGAAGTGGCAAAAAATGGTAAGTTGTACTGGATATGCAGCCCTTAAGTACATGCAGAAATCTGTCAGTTGGAAGATTGTTGAAAAAAAACCCAAAAAGCCCACCACTCCTCTGCACTTGTTTATTCACTTTAAAGTATTTCGGACATTTTTCAAGTCTGTTTTGAAAGACTGTTGCAGGGCTCATGCTAACCTGGTATTGGAAAAGCAAGCAAGCACAATAAGAAGTATAACAAGAACTCCTGTCACCCAGGCTGCAGCCTTCTGGGGGCCAGGACGGCCTCAGGAAGGACTTTCACACATCACCATCACATAAAAATAATGAAGTAGTCCCTGAGGAGTGCATGATGGAAGATGAGGTCATGGAAGTACAGAGGAATCTGCTTGTGGAGTCCAGCGTCCTGCTTCTACCTGGAGCATCAGCGCCAAGGTATGTGTGTGCTTGGAAAGCTTTATCTTTCTTGAAATTACAGTTTTAAACGAAATAAAACCAACCCTCTTGATCATGATTCTGAGTCCATCTGCAGGATGGAAGTGAATTGCTTTCATGCCTATCCATAAGAAGCCTCAAGCCTTATATTTCAAAAGGAGTTTTGCTCTGAGAAACAACCTCTTGTGACAGTCTCATCCTAGGGTGATTTGCCCAGAGATGTGTGCTGAGTTTTGGTTCTTCCCGTGACCTTTCCCCAAATGCAGCCTGGAACTGGATATGGAAGTCTGACTTCTTGTCTATATGAAGAAAAACTCTGAAACCCCTGATTACAACCAGAGCACAAAGCCCGTAGCTGTACATTTCCACAGAGATGCCCAACAAGCCCTGGGGCTACAAATCTACATTTCATAGGTAACAAACTGTGAGGATCCAGAACACGAGATACCTTTTTCCCTGCAAACAGCAAATAGCTCTACAGGAAAAAACAATTTTTCCCCCTGCCAAAAGAAAAAAAAAACCACCACCAAACCCAAATAGCCTATTTTTTCTCTAGAATCAGTTTAATTCCAAATATTTCCTAACTTCAGTACTGATCCTAGTAAGACAATAGCACTTCTACTTAGTCCCATCTCTGAGCAGACCCATGTACATTTGAGTTTAATTAGCCAGCGAGATTTTCTTACTCCTGGAACTTCTCGGTTGAGACACCTCCAAAATAATGTCGTTTCCACCAGGCTCCGGCTGCCCAGATGATGAACGCAGCTTTGATTTCCCCTTCAGCGCATTTGTGCCATGACTTACATTGCGGCTTTGTTTTCAGATCCCATTTTTATTCAATTCCTCCAGCCAGTGAGAAAGCATTTTTAATTGTTCAATAGGGACAGCACAATACAGATGTTTGAAAACCAAGGACAGGAAGCATGTGGCTGAGACTTCAGCTTTGCTGTATGGTTTGATGTGTTGCCCACTGAAGTCTGTGGGAGTCTTTTCAATGACTTCAATGTGACTTAAAATGGCCTGGTGGCGTGCGGTGCCTTACACCACTTGAGTGTCCAGGATTAATTCATTTTGTTAAGTTCTGCTAAGAAAAGCTGTTTGAGGTGCCCAAGCCCTTAGATACTCAAAAGAGCTTTCAGATCTCGCTGCAGACCTCAGCCATGTGCACCTCCAGCACATAAGGCCATTAAAAAAAAAAAAGAAAAGGTAAGAAGTTATCTTTGGCTTTAGCGACTCCAGCCACCCGGGGAGAAGCTGCAAGGAAACCGGCTTCGCTTCAGGCTAGCGCTTAGAAACAGAACAATATTTACATGGGAGTAGGTCTTTAAACCCTCATCTCTTTCACCCTGACCCTCCCTTGCAGAAATATATAGGGGATGCAGAGCCAAGACGTGCAGGGAGCATTAGATTTCCTACCCCCAATCTTATTTCTCCTTCTCTACAAATGCACATCTTCCAGGCTTTGCCAGTCACCCATTTTGGTGACCTGTGCCTTGTCTTGTGCTTGTGTGTCACACGTAGCTGGTGTGAAGAGATGAAGCTCCCAAGCAGCACATGACTTTCCCCACAATTTCCTTCCTGATGCATCAATCCTCCTGCATTGAACATAATGCCTTGTAACAGCCAAGCTAGAGAATTCATGCAGGAAAGTCCTTCATTTATCCCTCCCAAATATGAAGCAAATGTTTTAATAAAATGGGTTCATTATTTCCTACTTTCAGGAGCTGAACAAATAGTGATCAAAGAAAGGCGTGACAAAAAGCTAAAAGCCAGTATACTTCAGGGAGCACAAGAAACTGGCAGCTGACAGCAAACTTCAAAGCAACCAGCCATGGCTGTGGTCAAGACTTTCTGTAGGCGCTAATAATTTTGAATTAACCCATGCCCCACCCTAAGGACTGGATTTGGAGCTAGGAAGAATGAATACTGAATACCCTCTCTTTAGGAATCAGACCTCCTTCTTTTAAAAGCAGGTCTACTTGGAGCACTCCAAGAAATAAATGAAATAAATCAGTACGAGAAGTAGGAGAGCTGTGCTCAGCACCCACACTTAGGTGCTGACCTTCCTTGAGCTGCTCCTTTCCACATTTTCTAGTGGTTCACCACAGTGGTATCTACAAGCTTTGAATTACTTCAGAGATTAACATAAATGTCACTGTCCTTACCGACATCTCTCCAGAGACCCAGTCCAAGTGCATGAAGGTCCACAGGAATCTTTCCTCCAACACTGGTGTACTTTGGGTCCATCCCATTCCACTCTTTCTTTGCTTTCTCCAGGCTGGTCACATCAGCAAGGGAGAATCCCTTTGCCCATCTCCATATAATGTCATTGCTCAGGTCTTTCAAAGACAGAAAAATGCTTCACCTTAAGGTGTATATTTAGGGACAGGCCCTGACAAGAATCAACAGGCTCATTACACACAAGCCTCAGGCAAGCCACTGGTGCAAGTGCCTTAGTTTCCCCGCCTGTACCTCTGAGCCAGCACTCATCCCACCCTTCCGAAACCATCAGGGATGGGCAACAAGGAGAAGCCTAATCTCACCCAACCCCTGATGTCTTCTTGCTTCCCTCTTATCAAGAACCCCCTATCACATACTGCCCTCAGATCCTATTGGAGTATCTTTAAATAGGTTTTTTTAAGTGCTTTTTGACTGTGAGCGGAGCCCACTGCAGGAACCACTGGCAGAGAGCTGCTGCCCTAAGCTTCTGCAGAAATGTAGAGATGGGCAGCCTCACTGTAATCCAGAAGGTAGGAGAACAAAGCTAAAGACCAGTTATCTCCAGCTATTTACTCAAAGCCGTCTTAAAAGTGCTTCTCCCCCTGCTTCTCCGCCCCCCCTTTTTTTTTTCCCCTTTCAACTAAGTCTTCCCTGTGGTAGCACGTGTGAAAGCATGCTCCTTCCCAGAGAGTGCTAGGAGACAGAAGAGAAAAAATGTCCACTTAATGGAAAAACAGCATAAATGGTAATCAGAGCAGCGTCAACTACTCATAATTAAAGGCTGCGCTGATGAAACAGGATGTGCTCCTACCAACATTGATCAGCCATTACCCACCAGCTGACAGGCTCTGCCCAGCTCTTCATCAATACAGTAACAGCATGCGATACAGCCAAGCCCTCAAGCCTCCCATTTTCGAAGAAAGTAGAAATGCAGAACTTTTATAATTGAGTTTATAAATTTATACCCAGCAATGGAATAGCTAACACTTGGGCTGGAGGTGTAACAAGAGGTTTTGCTGAAATTCCCCCCAAAAAATTAAAAACAAAACCAAGAAGATGAGTGCTGTTCTCAGCTGTAGGCCTTTCCTCATAATGAGCTGTGCAGCTGAAGCAATTACCAACTTTAGTTTTTTAAAGGAGCAATAGCAGTTTGACCAGGAGGTCTTCCTCCAGGAATGAGCTAGTAAATGAAAGCATTAAGTTAATAAGGGCTTGAGTGCTTCAGATCATTACAGAGGCAGCCTACAGCTCCACACTTTACCAACTTGACTTTTTTTTTTTTATTATTATTGTCAAAACAGCTTGAAGAAAACCTCCTTTGGATCCACTCAGCATTAAATGCAGCCTAGATGAATGGCTGCTTTCCTCCATTAAGCAACACTTTAAAAAGGCACAAAAGTAATAATTAAATTCCACTGATGAATAATTACTTCTAATAAATAAAAAGAAACAAATGTCATTGGCCTCAGCAGTTTTCATGCCAGCTACCCAAGCTGCCACTAAACCAAATGAACATTGTGTGCTGCAATGGCTGGGAGCAGCAACATGGAGAAACTCCCTTTTCAGCTACGGTGTGAGACATCTCAAGACATGGTTCTTCATGGCTGAGCAACAGCCGGAGCAGCCAGTGGTTCCTGACAGCCTGGTATCCCCCATCCACCCTGCAGCCTTGTGCTGAGCACAGTTAAACCCCTTTTATCCTGCCCTTGTCTCAAACCACAGATGGGCAAACCTGCTTTGAGCCAGGTCCAGGACATATCTCCACGTTGTTCAGAGCAAAGCTGGAGCCTCCACCCAGAATCAAGGTGCCTGAGCAAAGGTCCTTCATGGAGGCTGCGGCCATGCTGCCTCAGACCCACCGAGACAGCAGTGTTTACCCTCACTCCCTGCCACTGCAGCATGCCCAGAAGGCCAACAAACTCCAGCTGCTTCCACATCTCAACCCAGGGCAGATTTTCACAAAAGGAGGCGATTCATCAGGGGATACTTGGTGAGAAGAACTCTTCCTTCTATTGGAGGCTTCTTATAAATTCTACTCATCCTTTTTTCCCTCCCAAGCCACCTCCCCCAGGCATTTGCCAACTCAAAACATCTGAAACTTATTCTAAACTCTGAATGTCACCAGCTAAATGTAACCATAGAGAGCTTTGGGCCTCTGCTCCCTTCTGCATGTTTGCTTCCACGGGTCTCCGCTAGCAGAAAAGAGGAAGTCATATTGCATGTGAGGTTACCGCAATATCACAAACTTAAGCTGGTTATTTCTTTATTCTCTATTTTAAAAGCTACAATATTCAGGTAGCTCAAGGAAAAACAACCTTTGGATTTTGTCTGCTTATAAATCCATCACAACAGCTTGGGGGAAAACAGTAAATAAGATACTGGAAGAAGAGCGCAAGAGGCCAAAAGAAGAGTATCCGCCTCTCTGGATGTGCTATTTGCAACCGAAGCCAGGTACCAGGCTGTGATATCAGTATGTAGTATTGATTTGTTCTTAATCCAGAGAAATGCCCCTGTAATGAACTCTGCTGTGCCCTTAATGATTTCATATTGAAGGATGTTAGGTGCCTTGCTCATAACAGAGTAACAGCAATTCCAAATATAGCAAGCCTCATAATAAAATGTTATTGAGGAGCCTGAATTTCAATATAAAAGGGACTCTGCTGTACTCAAGGGCTTACTAGATACAAATGCATACTTTAAAAAGTTGTATTAAAGTTGTGTCAGTGCCTGAGTTACAGAGGCAACGTGAGATGCTACTCCAGGGAGCAGCTGAGCCCCAGGTCCCCAGGAAACTTTTAGGCAGATGTGATACAGGCTGTATTTAATCCCACCAGATGACTGCAGCCAGATACCTAGAAAGTGCTGAGATACTTTTTGAGAGCTGCCCGTGAGGGCAGGAGAGCACAGCTGTGGTGCTCCCCAGCAACAAACAGGGACATCACATGAATACGGTGACAGATAAGATGCCACGTGCCTGATCCTGGCTCTGCTGTTCACCCCCCCAACCTTGGGCAGGAGCCTCCCAGAGGGCCACCAGCGACCTGCCTCTGTAACTGGTGCAAGCAGGCTTGTGAGAGAGGGCAGCCAGTGCTGGCTTACTAGTGGGAAGAAGCCAGTATTCCCACCAAGCTCAGGACCACCTCAAATAGCTCAGAGTTGGGAGCACCAGGTCTAAGGTTGAACTCACTTGCAGTTGATTCCTCAACCTTAGCTTGATCAGTGCACCAAACAGCAGCCCCAAATTAAACCTGCCAACTGGGGTCCTCTATCAGCACGGACCTCACTCTGCAAGCTGGCCCAGTCAGTGGGACCCCAGCGGCTGGGGAGGATGGTGGTTGCCCGTCTCCCATCACATGCTGAGGCAGCAAGGAGCAACAGCTGATGGACAGCCTGGTGTTTAGATGTGCAGTTGGCAGTCGGTGGGAGTTATGGAATGTATGCATGTATAAAATCCACACACACCGGCACACCTGGTGAGGAAGAAGACATCTTCCCAGCTTCAGGAGGTTGAGTGACCTCTCCAAAGCAAGGGGTTGATGATCTTAGGGGGCTTGGCTCAAAACGTAGAGATGTCTGACTGCACCTAACTACACACTTTGTCTTGGGAAGGTGTTCTGGCTTAGAAGAGGTCAAGAGGTATGGAGTGTGCCACCCAACTTCATACCCAACTCTACCAAAGGGCACCACCAGGACCCATTTGCACCTTAAGCCCTGCTCATACTCCTGCTACCTGGATACCAACTATTTCTGCTGGCTTATTCCTGCCCATAATTTTGGGTCACTGCAGCCCAGGATGCAGAGCAATTGATCCCCAAGGTAGTCCAGCACCAACAGGAGGGAAAAGCAGGGAGAGGGCAGCACTTCTCTCCTTCAGGAGGGGACCCCACTCTCACCCCAACGTGGTCTCCCCTTTGCAAGCCACTTTTTCCATTTGCCCTTTTCCAATTCACTTTCCCCAGACCTGTCTGAGGCAGCATCCCTCACCATGTGAGAGAGAATCAAGACAAGACTTCCTCTCTCCAGAAGACATCGGAGATTTTCTCTTCATCGAGTGTGGTGGGAAGAATGAGTCTTCTACATAGGCAAATACTCAACAGCAAGTTCAAGTGGACATTTCAGCCCAGCTGCAGAAGAGGCCAGCTGCAAAAAGTCATCACAGAGACTGGCACAAGCTCTGTGAAATGGCCGAAGCAAAAAGCACCTCCGCATTTCCTCCCCCTTCATTTCTGTATCACTTGCCCAGCAGGAAAGATGTTTACTCCGGCCCTGGGACCATCTCTTGCTCCCTTCACTCTGGTGCCAGAAACATCCAAATTAGTACGTACCTGTGTAACAGTGGGGCTGGGCTTGCTCTTGGAAATAAAAACTGGAGCACTGAGAGGAGGTGACATTTGTTTTGATCACTGCATGGTTTATTTAACCCTTGCTCCCACCACGCAGGATACGGCCCCTATCCCCGTCTCGTCCCACAGCTCCTGTTTAGGAAAGAGAGAGCTTTTGCAGAGCTAAAGCCAGTAGCATGGCCATGCCACTGCTGCTCCTTGCCCTCTGCATTGCAGAGGGTAAGAGCTCAGGCCACCTACAGTGTTGCAGTCCCCAAAACCTAAATTCCCCCCCAAAAGGGCCGTGGCAGCTGCTGCTTTCCTCTCAGACAGGGAGACAGGTATGCTGGGATGTCCCAGGCAAGGCCAGACGTACATCTCACCAAGGAAGGGCACCTGGAAGGAGGCTGCTCCAGCCCTCAGCTGTCTGTGTGAGCCACCCGATGGTGGTGGCACATTGAGGACATGTCGCTGGCTTACTCCTAGTGCTCCTGCAGCGTGGGATGAGCTATAACAAAAACAAAACACGCAGCTCCTCTTCTTCCATCCCGCAGCCTTTCAGTCAGCACACAGCTCTGCACCTGGCCCTCAGTCCAGACTGCTCTCAGGTCAAAGCGCATCTCCTCTGCCAGCAGCTCAGCCACTGCGCCTCGGGCAGCGCTGCTGGGCTCAGTCCCAGCACGACGTCTGTTTTGGCTGGTGCCATGGCCCCTCTCCTGGACTAGAGGTACAGAAGGGAAGACCAGCCCTGCAAAGAGCTACCTGTGAGCCCCTTCAGACCTTCAAATAACCCTCACGCGCCAACTGGGGGGGGCATCTCCTGCCGCCTCTAGTGGGACTGGGGGCAAGATTAATTAGCTAGAGGAAACAAGGGGTGAACCTTTGCCTCCTGCAAGCCCTAAAAGGGAGCTCAGAGCTTAGCTCATAGGTTATCCAGGAGAGGGGATGTAGACTGGGAAAAAAGCTATTAGTTCAATTATCCCTAATTAAAGGCATAATTGCCTTAACTATAGCCTGTCCTTTCTGACCGGTGCCCAGGAGGTGGTGTCAGCGGGGCTATATCTGCCTGCTGGGTCCATGCACAAGGCAGGTGGAAGCGCCCAAGGGGGCCGTGCCTCACTGCCTCCTCCCTCCAGGACCTTTTCCTGGGGAAAAGTGACATTAAAAACTGGGCCAAAAAGGTGAACCTGTTGCCCTGAGCTGGCTCTAAGCAGGTGAAGTGGGAACTGTCTCCCTTTCCTCAAACCCTGAACTCCCTCTCTGCTCTTGCCTAGTTCCTGCTTCTAGTTAACCCGCAACCTGGCAGCACATGCTTCCCCCCTGGGAAATGACAAGCATCTTTGGACCCTGTCTCCAGGGAGGACTCTGAATCCTAAAGCAGTGAAACAAGAGCATCTCTCCAGTGGTGTGTGGAGAGCAGAAGTTATTTGCATTCACATTCCAGAAACCTCTGCCTGCAAGAGCAGAATCAAATTTACTCAAAGCTCCTGGCTATGCAAAACTAGAAGAAATTGCTGATGCTAAACCAGAGGCTGCAGTTTGACACCACTTTTCATTTCCCATTGTTGGTTTCAGAAGAGGAGTGCCACCAGAGTTCAGCAGTTTCATAGGGTCATAACTCCTTTGGAGCAGTATTTTTATTGTTACTTCGATTACAGGCAGCACTTAAGCGGTGCAACTGCCACAGGGGCTGTGCGGGGCTTAGCACAGCTTGTAAAAGGAAGTTTTCAATCTAAGTGGACAAGGAAAAGGAAATATGATTAGAAGGCAAAACAAAACACTGATAGGAATTAATTTGTCTGCTGTCCATAGCTGCTTCTGGCAGCAGGCTCGCAGATGCAGACTTGCTCAGCTCCCACTCGGGCAGGTGCAGGACAGACTTCTCCTGGGGTGCTGTGTGCTCATCTGCTCCCATCCAGCACCAGCACAGATAACATCTGAATATCTGGTCACTTCGCTAAAAGGGTCATCGAGTTCCACCAAAAAACCCAATGCAAGAGATGTCCTCAGACCTCCAGGCAAACTGAGGATGCAATACCAAGCTCCTGTATTCCCAGTCAGCACCTTAATGGCATCCCTGGCAATCCATTGCCCTGCTTATGAAACACTGCCTCTTCTCACCCACATTGATTTAAATTCAGATCACTTCCAGAAGGCAGTGTTGGTTTTTTTGGTGAGAAGGGCACCAAGAGCCCAAGTTTCTAGCGATTCTTACTTGAACAGCTCCATCTAGTGCCATTAACTATTGTAAGTGAACTGTAAAATAAGTTTGAATAACACTTGACTGTTTTTTTTTCTTTTGGTTTGGGGTTTTTTTGTTGTTCTTGAAAAACATGTTTAATACATATGTAGTCATCTTTGCTGATTTAGGGCTCCACTCCCTGAATTCCACTTTGGGGTTGAGGACTGTTCAACTTGGAGGTGTGGACAAACCTCAGAAATGTGTCTTTGCAGTAATTCTGCCACAGCTGCCAGCTACAGCCCAAACAACTGAATTATTCATGAGCCCATCCATGGAGCATGAGACATTCAGTGAAGGAAGGAGCAGGTCAGCCTTCAACTGACTGCTGTTAAAAACTTTCATTAAAGTCCTGGAAGAGAGCGGTGGGAGAGCGAGAAAGGAAGAAAAGAAAGTAAATCATAACATTGATCATGTTTGTGGATTGATGGAGGAGGAGGAGGGATGGAAAACGGAAGGAAGACCAAAATGGGAATCAGCCTGCGATATCTTAAGAGAGCTGGGCACGTTTAAATGGGACAAGATTTAATCTAGTTAAAAAAAAAATAGTACCTGAAAACACTCAGCATATAACAGAGGAATAACATGCAAGCGAGGAACCGTAGCAGCTTGGCATGGAGGGATGTGCCTTGAGATGTCATCTTCTAGTGATATTAGCTGTTATTTCTGTCCTGGGGGAACTGAGTTGACATTATCCAGGAGTGGAGACAGTGGTTGAAGTCCCAGTCCCAAAACCTGAGCCTGCTGCCTCACATCTCAGGCCATCATTGCTTAATGCTGCATCGCAGAACACGCAGCAAGAAATCAAAGCATGTAAAACAACCCGGGAAGACAACCAGGCAGTAAAGACCCCCTGGGAGGGTTAAAAGGCAATTAAACAGGCAGCTTTCCTAGGAAAGAGAAGGCTTAAAGTAGGTGCTTTGAGGAGTACAGCGTGCTGCTGAGTGGTGCAGGCAGCTGTCTGCACAGACACTCACACGCCGTGGGCTCCCCAGCATCCATCACATACTTGCAGTAAGAGCATGGATGAAACACTTGTCTGTTTCTCCTGTAAAACAAAGCAAGGAGGTTCAGCTTTTTGGTACTGCCCTGCCTTCCCCTGAGGACAATGGCCATGCACTGGTGCAGGCACCTGCCCCATGCCGTCAGCAAGGTACTGTTAGGCAGATTGCCTATACATTTACAGGCGGTGGCAGGCAGGAGAGATGCAGCCAAACGTTAACAGGGTGCTGCTAGGTTAATGAGAAAGCTGATTGCTGTGTGGTACAATTTGCCTTGGTCCCTCACTAATCCCAGGCTGGGGAGCTCTTTAAAAGAGGGGAGGCTGAGGCTGTGACTGCTGGCAGGTAGAGAGCTGGCTGCTGGCTGACCCACCAGGGGAGAGGATGTCCCTCCACTGGGAAGGGAAAGAGGGACCACAACTCTGAAAGGACCAAGCATGTTTCTATGGTGGCAGGTTTCTGGGGTAAATGGGTGCCAGCATTTCTGAGCAAAACAAGAACCACAAACCTCATCTGTAGAAGTTCCTGTGGGCGGTGGAAATTCTCCAGTACAGCTATGTGTGTACACACACATGGTCGGAGTTGCGAAGCATCGCTCCACACACCCTGTACCGTGGGATCAGTGCCTGGTTTGGGTTGGTCTCTAACCAGAGAGGCATGCAAGGGGCTTGGTGTGACCCCCACACTCCCCCCATGGCTGCTGGAGACACATGCTGCAGCCATCAAAGCCACCTCTGGGACTGCACGGGGGCTGGGCTGGGTTTTGCCCTCCCAGTGGGGCAGACACAGCAGCTATGTGCAGGATCAGGCCCTGATGGGGGCACCAGGCTCTCCCTCTCCTCTCTGCAGGCAGAGACTGCTCTTTCCTTGTCAGCAAGATAGCTCGCTACTCTAAAAAATTAAGCCTAGAAATGTGTAATGCTTGGCAGCTCCTTTTGTGCAGGCGGGAGCAGTAATCACAAGAGAGAAAGCTGCTGATCCTGATAGCCCCAGCGCGTGCAGCATCCTTTCTACTAATGCAGGCAGCCGAGAAAGCAGGAAGAGCAGCCTCTTTTGCAGGGAGTAAGAGGACTTAAAAACCACAGTGTGCCTGACAATCTGCTGTACCAGGATGAGTCACTGAATGAATCTGGTGGGCACCAGCATCCCTGCTGTTCATGTGATTACAGCTCATTTGAGAGCATCGTGTCCCCTCCACACGAGGAATTTGTAATTTCTGAAGGTACCACGTGAGTCTCCTCACCGTTGCCTCCTTGGCCAGGCAGGCGGTGTCACCAACATAACTGCCACCTCTCCTCCAGACCAGACTTCGGCACAGGGAAGCAGCAGGCAGATGGGCTCCGCCCAGAGAAGCAGCTCAACAGGGAGACAAGACACAGCATGGCCAGCAGCCCGAAAAGCTGCTCTTTAATAGCATGGGAGCCATCCCAGGACCCCACTCCAAACCCCACCACACCAGGAGAAGCTGTCGGTCTCTGTTCACGCACACCCATGCCCCAGTTGAGCGATGGTCCTGCTTGAGGCATCCCTCGTAGCTGCTCAGTGCTGTGTGATAAGGAGCAGCACGGAGCACTCACCACCTTCTCCCAGAGATGCACGCACATAAATACATATGGAAACCTGGGGAGGTTTCACAGTAGGAAAGGAGAAAGCATTCCCCTTTACCATTTCGCAAGCAGGGTGTGTTTGTCGTATCTCACTAGGGAGCAGAGTACTGCTGCCTGCTTCTCATCTCTCTCTCCACAGTCGCAGCCCTGCTCAGCCCCAGCCCAGCAGGAAAACAAGGCCATTACAACCACCGCCAAAAGAAGGTTTTATAAATGGCTAAAGAAAGGGGCACCAAGGCCTCCCTGAGGGGAAAATTCCTCCAAATTAAACAGCAGGAGCAAAAAGGGCATGTTTGTGAACTGGTTCAGGGTGAGAAGCAGCCCTGCAGCAGAGCACGAAATACTTGGGTCTTATTTAAAACTGTAGGAACAGGGGGACTGCCCCAAAGCTGGACCCTTGCAGAAACTATTTACTGCTACATCTGTTTTCTCTTTTATTCCTGAGGAAATTGTACTGACCACCTGGGCACCCTAAGAGAGCAGACCACCAGCTGAGTTAATTGCTATGAAGGGCAATTAGCACAGCCCAACTCTCCAGGTCCGGAGGGGGAAAAAATACAGGCTCCCACCTCAAGAGGCAGCAGCACCCAGAGACCTGAGGTTAGGTGGCCCACAGGGATGCTGTAAGATGGTAATTGCACCCTGGTCATAGACACTGCAAAAGAAGCTAATTCAAACAAGAAGATATATTGCTTTTAAGCAATTGCTTCATGCTGAGAGACACTGTGCTACAGACTTCACAGATGCCACCCCATGACAGTCTTGCAGAAGGGCTAATTTCCCTTCTAAGTGGGAAAGGGTGGTAGGAGCCACACTGCACCCCTAATGACACAGAGGGGAATGAGACGAGCTGCAAGGAGAGACTCAGGCATTTCTCTTTCTGCCACAGCAGAACAGCTGAGGTGGCCCAGCAGCTGTCTGGGAGACATTGTTAACTTAACATCCATGCCACCTTCTATGCCCCACTGCAAGCATGTGGGCAGAAGCCCAGCATGTCCCGCTCCTCCAGGATGAGCCCTCCCTTTTTCATTCACACTCCACCTTCAATTTACCCCTCCTGAAAACAGGCAGCCAGAGCCACACAAAAGTCCTGGTACAATGTCTCAAATGGATGTGACCACATCCTTGTCTTACCCAACGCATGTCAGGAATGCATCTGCCTTCCCTACAGTGGTACCATAGCAGTGGCTCTGGCTTATCTCACCACCTCTGAGCCACCCAGGTCTGACTCCTCGGCATGTGCCAACACATTTGTGGGTTTTTTTTAGCAGAAGTGCTGCTCTGAGGTAAGTGTAGGCCAGGTCAAGCCCCCAGCCTCAGTCTTGCATGACCAGTACCTTGCTGCAGTAGGAAATCAGACACATTGCCGGGCTGGAATGAGCTACCTTCCCTTCCAGACGAGGGAACACCAGCGCGATCTGCACGGCACTTCCCTGGGGCTTGGTGACACCGTGGCCCTGCTGCCCACACAGCCAAGCAGCTTGAAATTAGACTCACTTGAATTACAGGAGCTGAATTCGCAGAGCACTGTGCTGAGCTCTGAGAGCCACCAAGTGGCCATGCCTGTTAGCTGCAGACAGGCGTTTCCATCAGGCTAGATATAGGCATATTTGAAACTCGTAACGTGTAATTTTCAACACCGAATCCCAAAGGGTAATAAAAAAGGGCACACAACCGGTCCATCTTTTTGACATGTCTGTGACGTAAGGTTGGCTACAAGCTGCTCCACAGCACGCAGAGCAAATACTCAGCACACATTGGCACATAGCACCCATGCAGACCCTGTTACCCCACAGCGGCAGGAAGAGGCAGCCCTGCTGCAGTAGCCCACCTACCTCCTTAGAGTCAAGATGGACAGGGGGAAGATTTCCACTGTCTTTTGGGTAAGCAGAAACAGGGTGTAGGAGAGCACAGCAGAACCCTGGGCCAATTTGTGCCCTCAACTGGTCTTCTTAAGCAGACCTGACTGGTAATCACAGCCAGCAACTGGGCCAGCAAGGTGAATGTAAGTTACCTGATGGCAAAAGCCCTGTTCCAGCTGCCTCAATGCTCTGAACACGACAACAAAGTGCTGCCTGTGTGACAAGGCTAAGAGAGGTCGCTAGTTTACCCCAGCGAGCACAGTCGGGCGCACCACAGACCCTGGAGCAGTGGTGGGTGCACACACCTCCAGGCACAGACCACAGCTGACGTGCAATGCCTGGGACCCTAGGTCCTGCGACTTCAGGTCTCAGGGTGCCACATGGAAAAGCAGCCCACAGCACTGCACGGCAGCAGATCACAACCAGGCTGGGAAGATCAGTGACGTGAAGCAGATTCCTCCCCAGCTTCCTCCTTAGCCTCGTCCCTCAGACCAGCTTCTGCTGCTGAGAAGCCAGTTCCTCAAGGATCCAAGGAATCCATGTAACGTGTCTGGCTCATGGTACCCCTTCAGTTTTGCTACACAGAATCAGTACAGAATCTTAAGCTTTATTTTTCTATTGGCCAGCAACTTAAACTGGGTTAAAAAAAAGCAATGAATATTATTACACAGGAAAAAGTATAAAACAACTCAATGGACACAAGCCAACTTACTGTTCATATCTCATTCTTCCTGGCCTCTCCCAACCCTGTACAATGTATTTGAAGGGAATGGGTGAAGGCAGCTATGAAGATAAGCTTAAAAAACTAGAAATATTGCTTCAAGCAACATGTTCAATATTTTCCTCTTAGTTAGTAGTCAATACTTGTCAGGAACTTGATTATAAAACAAGAAATAATTTAGAGATTCCTCCTTTAGATCATTACACAATAATTTAGATTTCTTTCCCCTCTTTCCTACTGCTGTGGAACCAAGGATACACCTCAGTTCCTCCACCTCTCTTTCTGCATTAGTTAAGGATTATTTCATGGGGCTGATGTTGATGGGGGACGTTCAGATTGACCTGCTCTGAATTTTAACTTGTCACCCTTTAGCGCCAGTACAAGATTTCTGCCCTGTGAACTAAAAAGAAAACCCACAATGCTGCAAGACTGTTTAGGGGTCTGGGTGATTTTGCTCATGTTAACTGCCTGCTGCCAAGAGACAGGGCTCAGCCAGCACCACTAAAAGGCCAGGAGAGGGAATCCATTTATTTGTTTATAAGAGGGCTTGTCTTCACTGCTTAGAATTACCAAAACTGCACAGCCCTTTCTGCTTCAGGCATACCAGGAACGTGAAAACAAGACAAGAGGCACACAAGACCTTATGAATTCAGGCCAAGACCCTGTTGGCATCATGATGGCACCAAGTCCACAGCAGTGGTGATGTCTACGTCCTGTATGTCTCCAGGATTGCAGTGCAGATAAAATATTTAATTAAACCCATTTCTCTGCAGCAAAGAGACAGTTAACCTAGCACTACCAATTTGCCACAAACACCAGGGCAACTGGACTCTTCTGACCTGTCCTGGTTTGAGGCAGTAACCAGTAAAGTGAGCTTCTAGATCTCGTTACAACCAGAAAACCCTCAGGTGACTAACGAGCTCTTTGGAGGCTGCTAAAATATTTGTGTGTATTCACTTCCTGCCCAAGAGAGATAAGTCTGGAGGTTTTACTTAGAAAAATCAAGCTGAGGGCATCTCTCAACATGTAAGAGATGCGAGAAGGTATTTCCACTAACCAAACAGGCCAAAGAGTAGCAAGATATGACAGCTCCAAAACCAGACCATTTCTTCACGAAACCTCAGCGGGGATAAGCAGGAGGAAATCAAATTTTCCTCACTCGCACAGAAAGCCACTCAGTAAAGCAGACTAGACCCAAAAGAATTGGAAAGTAGTCCATCATCTTTGCTCCAGAATCGCTAGGAAGCAAAAGGCCTCTTGTGGCTCCTGATGGCACTGTACTGGAGGAACCTTCAAGGAAGAGGAGGAAGGGTTGCTGAGAAATCCTAAGGCACCCAAATCTTGCCAACATCAGAGTCACGACAAGATTTCAGCTGCACCAAGTTGGGCTTTTGATCAGCAGGGAGAGTAGCTCCTGCTCCACACAACCAGGTAGGCACCCTCTCAGGCAGAGAACAGCTGTGTTAGGACATCGGCGTACACTTGGGAGGAGGGAGAGAGATCTTCCATGTACGAGAGACTCAGCTCTGACTCCAACTCAGTGCAGAAACATCATCTGTCCTCACAGTCAATGCCTGGTGCTGCTGAGGCACTTCTCAGAGAACAAACCATGGTTCTTGTATAGCATCCCGATACCTTCATGTTGGCTCAGGAAAAGCCTCAAGAGAAATGGCCCTGGATAAATCTTGCTTCGTAGTTATATCAAGGGACTGTTTTGCTAAAGCTTTTAGAAGAAGATCCATAGCTCTTTTGTTTCTTTACAATGAAGAGGACGCGCTGAACTCCTAGCTGCCTTGTACACAACCAGGAGGGTAACTTTCCCCCAGGGGGGGCAGGTAAGGCGGTGCATGGTTTGAGAGGCGTTTAATTACAGAGCCAAGTCCTCAGGTTGCAGACACTTCTGTGGTGGTGGTGGAGAGCGGTCAGGTTGGTAGGCGCTAAGGGAAGTGGCAGGAGGGAGCGACACAGTTCACGCAGCTATTAATATGGTTCTGGCTTTAAACTCTTGTACAAGCAGCAGGTAAAAATCATCCCAAAGATCTACAGGGTGTAAAGGGAAGAGAGAAATGCATGAAAAACCAGAACATATGCAGTGGAGGCAGCACCTTGCAAACTAACAGCCTGGACCCAGACTAGAGTGGTAGCTAGCTCCTGCACCGCGATACTGCACTCCAGCTTGCAATAAGCAGCAGGAGAGACCATAATGTGTGCAAATCCTTGTAATTAATCACCAGCAGCTTCTCTGGCATGTAATCTGGCTACCTGCCAGGACAAAGGGGAAGATTAGGAACTCCCAGAGACATCTGCATCTGGAAGAAAAGAATATCCTGTAATCTCCCCTCTAAAATGGGAGTGGGGGGCATCCATATCTTCATAGAATCATAGAATGGTTTAGGTTGGAAGGGACCTTACTCCTTTATTAAGAAGGAATCTTACCCCTTTATTCATCATCCTCTCCCAAACCATTTGCAGACCCACAGTGCCATTCCTCAGTATGACACAAACGAGGGAGAAATTCTTGGATGACTTAAAATAATCTGAATAAACCGGGGTAGGAAATTCCTCCAGACAGGCTCTTCAGCTGTACAGGCAACCAACGCAACATCCCCACAAGAGGTCTCTCTCAGGCTGCCAAACCACCTGCCAGGGCCAGCACTGCCTTTCCCACAGCCCTGGAGCAGAGTCTCTCTCCCCTTGCCCAGCGAGCTTCTCTCCTTCACCAGAAGCAAATTTTACAGACTGGCAGAATAGGCTTTTTCTTTGGAGCTAGTGAATACTTGGGTCCCCGAAGTACCTAGCAATTTCTCCTTGACAGGCAGGTAAGAGCCTAGAACATTCTGCCCAGCACCCCCAAAACTCCACTCAGCCCTTTTACCTGCACGCAAGCGATGCTGATCCCCACTGCCCCAATGATTTTCAGATGCTCTTGAATGAAGTTTTCCAGCTTTGTAATGCAACCACTCTGCAGGGTGAAAGGAGAGACATGAAGAATCAACTTCATTTTAACCTCTTGTTAACTTTAATCCAATGGCTGCAACCCTTGAAAGCAACACTACAAAAAACAATGTCTATGAGCAACCTCTTCCCCTGACATCACTGCAAAAGCTACACAGATGATGTAAACCGCATCATGTTTTGTACTGCTCTGCACCTACTGGCACAGGAACTGCTGAACAAATCCAAGGGAGCAGCTAGAAGAGAAATGCAGAAGAAGAACCAGCCACATCACACAGAGGAACCGTGTCATTTTTCTCTGAGATATGTGGAAAAAGGTTCCTTCACTCACTGCCTAGCACATGCCTGGAAAGGGCATTTACTCCCATCAGGCCAAGAGGCCGAGGTAATATTGCTGAGTGGATCCAGTGCCAAGACCTCTAACATGACAGAGCCTTTTAAGAGTAAATTCCTCCCACTGCTATTTATGACAACAGTGAGTTTCAGTGTGGACTGACCTCAAAAGCCAAGCTCTGCCTCTGCTTTGCAACTGCATCCTTGGCTGGCAGCGTGACCTTTCCCTCCCTGTTTCAGGCACAAGCTTTTGCTGTCATAAGGCATAAATAGAGCAGTAAGAACATTCCCTGGTTTGGGGTTGGTGGGGTTTTTTTTCTTCTTTGTTTTGTTTGGGTTTTTTGTGGGAAGAGTTCCCCTTATATAATTAAACTGTTTAATCTATTGAGGCAGGTTTTCCATAGTAATATCAGGGGGATTTATTGTGTAGGCTATAGCACTACCCCAGGGATGCTAGGGGCGCTTCTGCTCCAGGACTTTAAAGTGGACACAGACACCTACACACACACACAGGCAGAGGGAAGGAGGGAGCACACAGCACTCCAGGGAGGGATGGCAAAGGCCTCACTTTTTCCGTGCCAGCATTAGGTCTTAAGAGTCAGCGCCAGCTGCCCTGATACGAACTCCTGGTCCCTTTCTGACGCTTTTCTAGGTTTTTCTTCCCCAAAGCCACTAAAATCTTTTCAAAACTCTTGACTCAGACCTCATATCATGATATGCAGCATCTGACTGTGGATCCAAACCTCCCTTTAAAGCTTTTTCCCCTCTAGAGCTGGCCCAACCCATTTGGCAGCCTACAGCACCTCTCTTAATAATGCAGCTGGGCAGTTGCCTCCAGCTTCCCACAGCACAGAGAAAGAACGGGAATTGTGAGCCCTGCCCCTCAAACAGTTGTGGGTTTCCACTCTCAGAAACACTTCTTCAGCATTTGGACTCTCTTCTGCACTTTCTCGTTGGATCTTGCCTGGAAGGCACTAAACTTAGGGGAAAGCCTTCTTCCTGAAGACCAAAACCCAGCCAAGCAGCTGGACATAAGAGGGGCTTTGGTAGATCAGAAAGACTCGCTGTTCATTCTCCAAAGATAGATGGTTGGTTTCCTTTTAGCTGTTTGAGTTGCTTGGTTTAATGCCAGATGTTATTCACACTCCTCTTCCGAGTCCTGTTCAAAGCACGGACTGTGAGAAGAAATACATGCATTGAAGGGACCACCTCTTCATTCACAGCCCCTCTTGCTGTCAGGGGGACAAGAACAAAGAAAAAGCTCCAGTTGCTGCTCCCTAGGGTCAATACAGCCAGTAAAGGTGCTCGTTCCACTGACGAGAAAAACAATTACACTACCCCATAAAGAGTGTCACAGTGAGCCAGTTAAAGCCAGGTGACAGGACTGGAGAGTGCAATACGAGAACTTTTACCAGCTTTACACAAACTGGATGAATAAATGGTCTGAGAGTTAACTAGCTGTTTACTTAGCTATTCTGGGATTCAATTTACTTCTAGAAAGGAGACAAGCCCCTCTATCTCCAGCCTTCTTTTCAGCCTGAACTGCAGCCCACTGGAAGTGGCCTAATTCTTCTCTTACAGGGCCCTCCTTCCCTATACACTGTTTCTTCATGCTGTGGGTCAAATCCCCCTCTCAGTCAAGGACCAGAAGTATCTCCATTTGCACCTCACCGAGTCATTTCAATGACAGGAAGCGGTGTCAAATGCAGGGCTCACATTCAAGTCTCTTGCCAGAACCGACAACCTCTCCCACTTCCCCCTATCACTAGCATACCCTGTAGTAACAAATGTAATTTATTATTTTTCTCTAGATCTACATAAAAAACCAATAGCCTAGACAGGTGAACAATCAACTAGAGAAATTAATCCTACTTTCTAAGGAATCCTACTGAATTTGAAGCCTACTGACAGTTTGCAGCATCAACCCAACACCCTCACTGCCTGCTTACCGCTTTTACATACTTTCTGACAGGCCGCTATGAAGCCCTTTTGCTCTTTACCTCCTTGTAGATGTTGGAAGGATGGTCTCTTCGGCCACACAGGTCAGTTATCGTCTTACAGCAGCTGTCTGGGACTTTCCGTCCACTGGCCTCTGGAGATCTGATCCACAGGCTGTCAGCCCAGTCTGTGTAGTTGTTGCTCCCACAGCACTTGAACTGCATGGACACAGAGCAAAGGCTGAGCCTGCAAGCATTGCAACCTCCTTCTCCCTCCAGCCTCCCACACCAAGCCCTGGGCTTCACCCTCCTTTGCAGAGGGACTCCAGCTACCTCCGTCTTTTTTTTTTTTTAGGCTACTATAATTACTAGTGACTTGCAGCTTCATCCATCTTTCAGCAGCTGTGACTTTTGGTTACTGCTGCGATGAACTGTAACCAGAGTGAACCTGCAGCTGCACTGGACTATCAAGTGTTAATGGCAATAACAGGGTAAGTTTAATTACCAGTTACTATTGCAAATGCACCTGCTATAGCAGCATGCATATAGTAGGCCCCATGCTTTGAAAGTGCCTTTGCAAAAAGGTCCTTCCTGTGGGAAAGCCTGTCAGAACTGCAGCAGCCTGAACCTGAACCACCTCTGAGCCAGGCACAGCTAGCAACAGCAGTAGTAAGGCTCTTCTTTCATTATGTCTTGCTCTCTAGGGTACTGAGCAGCTTAATGAAAAATGTCAGCAATTTCTCCAAAGCTTTGAAGTCGGAAGTAGAAACAGCTGTCAGAGTGATTCGGCAGCTCCAGTTCACTCTGGGAGCAATTCAGATACTGTTTCCCCAGTGCTACTGGGCATGCGATTCGGAGATCACACCATGCAATTCTGCCAGTTGCATGGCCCAGGCCCTGCACCCCACCTAACCTTGTCTTGAATCAGAAGCAGCAGAACATACACTCAACATACAGAAGAAACAAGAAGAGCCCATGATGCCTTTGTGTGCTTGATTTTAAGCCCTGAGTTGTATTCATTCTCCCTGCCTTTACAGATACCTACCTCCTGCTGCAGTTTGTCTACTGCACTGGTAACACTCTCTTCTCCCTCCTTCCGGTACTTCTGGGTCATGGTGTTCTTCAAATTTTGCTTCAGTTCCATGCTCAGCTGAATGGAAGAGACAAGTAGGTTAAAATCACAAGGCAAACTCACTCCTCAGAACAACCCAGAGCCCTGCATACATTTCATTGCCTTTGCTCCAAGAGAAAAGCAGAGACCCCAGTGGAAGCTACAGCTTCCTTCAAGATCATCCTCCACAGTTTGACTGGACGGGCTTATTTCCGATTGATTACAGATCATGCCTCCATTTCAGTAACTGGAAGGAGGTTCCTCAGGACCAAATTTCAGCCTTCGCTACATATCACCGTATGGGTCCTCACTTTGAATACGTAAGGTTGCCAAGACATGCCCTGCATCAAAAGAGAATACAAAACTGTGCCTGTTTAAATATGAATATGCCTATGAGACCACGTGCAGTTTTCTCCCACTGAAGCCTGTGACAAAATACTAAAAACCAAATCGCTCTGTCCAGGAGCAACAAGAAATCAGAGTCCTGGGCAGGCTGGACTGAATCCATCTAGTCTGAAGAGGTCTTGTATCAGCATCAAAAAGGATGCTACAGGAGGGAATTAAGTGTGCAATTGCACAAGTACTGCAAGGCCTTTCTTGATAACAGTGACAGAGAGACAAAGTCTGATTTTGGAAGTACAGAATTTCTGAAAGCATCGTCATAAAGCACAGGCGTGTTCAGCTGATTGGATTCAAACATTTATTCCTGTGGAGGCTCTTCTAATTTGAATTCTTCTCACCTATCCAGGTCACAGCCAAAAATTGCTAAAAAACCAAAAAAAGTTTGTCATACAGCAACACTGCTTCAGTCCAAAACCTGTGAAATTTTAAGTTTCCAATACTAACAAACAATGCCAACATGCATTTTAGATGGAGCCAGTGAATGAAACAGGTGGGTAGCCTCTCTATACACCTTTTATTCTACACAGTAAATAGTAAATGAGAGGTCAAGCATCTGGTTATGCTGAACTGTGCAAAATACAGTCTGCAGTTTATTATTCCTTTGAAACATTATTTATTCCAATCCCCTGTGTCAAATGGGGACAACACCTACCTCACAGAGGTGGTAAGAAGCTTTGTTCATTAATATTTGCAAAATGCTTTGACATCCTGGGCTGGGAAGCTCTACAGAAGTGCAAAGGACTTAAGTGTAATAAAAAGAAAGGAAAAGGTTCAGCAGCTGGAAGGCATCAGAGGCAAATAAAAAAAAAGAGGAGAGTCCATTAGCACAATTACTACTTGGGAGAAAAGCAGTTACCTGCGGGCTCATGGGGAAGTACTGCAGCATGGAATAGAGATAACAAAAGAAAGAGTTTAGACACACACATGCAAGCCTTAGACACCAAAGCAAGGGCTGAAATAAAAACAGTGGCAAACAGAGCAAGCAGCCTACAACCAGGAAAGAAGGGGGATTTGTCAGCCAGAGCGCAAGGGGAATTGCAGCTACTGGTCAGAGACGCCCTCAACTGATCTAAAGTATTCAAGGGTAGAGCTCCGAATATGTCATCATCTTTTATTTCAACCTGAGGATCAGCTCCTCTTCAACCCTTGTCATATATGAACGTCATGCCTCTGCATGGATGGATGGACGGACCTCGGCTTCTTGCCATCCCTGCCAGGATTGATCTTTCCCTGTTAAATACACACTCTCATCCCACTGATCCCTCCTGCTAGGAGCCAGCACAGTTCTTTGGCTCCTCACAAACTGCCAGTGCCCATCTTAGCAAGGCAAGTCACAGAAGGCCCAAGAGAAAAGGGAATGGAAAGGAATCCTGTCAGTGAAGCCAACAAGATCAGATATCTAGCTGCTTTTCAGACAGCAACTTGACAGCAATCCTAATTTGCCATTTCCAATACATCTCCAGACATGAGATTAACTTCCCGGGCTGTTTGGGCCCTGGTGGCTACACTCTCTTTGAAAACAAAGTGATGACTTAAGCTTCTGCTCTCTGCAACTGCAAAAATTGCCAAGCTAGAACTGCAGCTGTTGAGAGCCTGTACTGTTCTCCAGCCCCTCAGCTGAACTGGTAGCTCTCAAAAACTTCTTGACCTGAAAGGACCTCTCATCTGGACCAGTTCAACAGTACGGCAGCTAGCTTGCTGGACACAGCAGGAACTGTTCCTATGTCCTGAATATACTAAGTGGCACTAATGTAATTTCAGTAGCTTGCATTATGCCCTGACAGGTATTATCAGAGTTCCTAGGTCTACACAGCCTCAAAAAGTTGTCTTCTACAAGGCTCTGCAGAAAAATAGCGCATAGAGGTGAACCACAGGAAAAATCTAAGCAGCAACGCTGAGCAGCCTCCCTAGAGTAACCACCACCACTTTGTCAAGAACGGTAAATAATCCAAGGTCTTCTGTATGGGGAAGGGAGTGAGTATGGACTTGTGGAAAGGTGAACCACAACCAGATCCTAGGTCCCAAGCCTCCAAAGCCCAATTCTGGCTGGAGAAATGGGGTGGTAACCAGCTGTTTTCTCCCCCTGGTTTGAGTCTCTAAGGACTAATGTGCACTCACCTGCTGGTAGTAGATATAGGCCAGGATTCCAGCAATGACCTCCAGAAGAAAGATACACAGCAACAATATGAAGTACTGTAAAATAATAGGAATAACAGGACATTAGAACAGAATGTAAGGACATGCTGGGAGCCATCTTTTCATTAGCTAGTAAAATGCATGACTATGTCTTCATCGATGCTTTTCTGCAGCAGTGTTCAAAGGCAGAGGCTAAGATTAAGACCTGGATAGGGTAGGAAAGGAACAATGCCATAGGCTTAAAAAAAATACCCCAAACCACAAGATAACTGAAGACAAGCAGCAGCAAGTACGAGTTTAACTCACAGAGACAGAGGGTTGTAGAAAAAGGAAAAGTACAAGCAACAGAGATAAGATCACTGGACAAAAGAAAGCGGTTGCTGGATAACCTGATGACTACACTCAATACCATAGAAAGTATCTGATTCTGACATCAATACAAAAAAAACCCCTGAAACTTTTGCTTGTTTTGATATTGTTTAGGGCATTTCACCAAGTTAATAAGGAGCAATGTATGTTATAATCACAATTCAATAAAGCAACATATGGCCAATTTCACCAAGGCAGACCACCTAAGCATAAGCATAAACCATAGATTTATGTTCCCTGTGACTTCTGTGGGGCTCAACCCCAATCTGAAGGACACTATAGAAGCAGATGGACTTTAGCACTGATTTACACTCAGGACTGTGACTATATGGCCTACCGAACTAGAATCTGATGGGAAAAGCTCAGTATCTCAAAACCAAAGTGAGAAGAGCTCTTAGAAGACCAAGAGGAGAACATGACTATTTCTTAAAAGGGCTTAATAGCAGTGAAATGGAAAGGGATGCATGCTGCTTACCACAAGGAGAATCAAATGGACAGTACAGAAGACTGTTTGGAAGCACTGTTCCTACACACAAACAGTAAGGGAAGTCAAACCTGTGAGGAGAAACGTGTACCAGATTAAAAAGACTGGGCAGGCCTGAAGACTAAGGATGACACGGCCTCTTCCTCCTTAGGGTCAAAGACAGCTTTTCAGGGAGAACCCCTGTCCTGACAGACAGCCCCTGCCTTGCTCCTAGTCAGCAATGAACAGTTTTGTTATGGGTTTTTTTTTTTTTTTTTTACAGATCCAGGCTGTTCTATGACTACTACTAAATTAATCAGAGAATCATAGAATGGCTTAGGTTGGAAGGGACCTTAAAGATCATCTAGTTCCAACCCCCCTGCTATGGGCATGGACACTTCCTAATAGACCTGGCTGCTCAAAGCCCCATCCAGCCTGGCCTTGAGCACTTCTAGGGACCGGGCCTCCACAACTTCCCTCAGCAACCTGCTCCAACACCTCACTGCCCTCATAGTGAAAAATTTCTTCCTAATATAAATTCTAATCTGCCCTCTTCCAGTTTGAAGCCATTATCCCTCGTGTTGTCACTATATGTCCTTGTAAAAAGTCCCTCTCCGGCTTTTTTGTAGGTACCCTTCAGACACTGGAAAGCTGCTATAACGTCTCCCTGGAGTGTTCTCTCCTCCAGGCTGAACAACCCCAACTCTCTCAGCCTGTCTTTATAGGTTTGAGTCTCTAAGGACTGGTAGATAAAGCTGAAGATAAATCTTTCTGTAGATAAAGTTGAAGAGACACCAGTTTCAGCCATAACAAGTACCTCGTGCCAAGTGCCTGTAAAAGCTGGCCTCCCCAGGACAGGAGAAATAAAATATCTCCCATGTTCTGTTTTACTCCTGAGCTTAAATAATGGCTGTTCCCGAGGGAGGACGCAAACAGCTCCCTACAAATGTAACTGGAATTCAAACCATCTCTCCCTGGCACAAAGGACAGTGAAGACCTGGACACAGCAAGCTGACCTACACAGTACAGACACCTTTTGTTGCATGAGGGTTACATTCCCCCTGCGCGCTCTCCTTCACTAGGTATTTCCAAGCCCCTTTGCAGGAGTAAAACGACACAGACACTCAAGCTTTCTCTTTCACCCCTGCTGGGATTCAGCAGCTGCGAAGGAAGGACAGCTGGGTTTTATCTGCAGACTGGGCTTTACTCTGAGCGCACAATCTCAGGCTTTCACTCCACAGCCCCACATTCTCCCCCCAGAGGCCAAACACCAACCGTCTCTGCAGTCGCCTGTACAAGGTACCCATTCATACCAGAGGAATGAGTCACCCAGCAGACTGCGGCAGCTAAAGGCTGGTCCCAACACTCGCAGGAGGTTGAAAGGGGGCAAGAAAGGACTGGAATGCCTAGACACAAAGACTGGCTTTCTTTTGATGGGACCTAGTTATGCCCTCACTGTTCTGACATCATCTCTCTACGAAGGAGGGGGCAGAAGGGTGGGAGGATGCTGAGAACAACCAATTAATTTGAAAGTTTCTTTTATTTATTTTCCCTGTTCTGTGTCGTCGTGTCAGAGGCATTCAGGTAGAGCTGAGTTGCATGCCCGCAGCTCGCCTCATTGTGCTGGTTTACGGTGGACAGAAACAAACATGTGCCCAGCAGACCTTAAAAAATTCGAGTCACAAGGCCCTTGTAAAACCTTGTAAGGGAGGTTAGTGCGTCTGCGACCCACGCATCCAATCTGTCTCTCCTGATACACTGCATCATTACCCTTAACTTGGTCTCATCATTCTCCCAGGGCCACTTCCAAGTATCAGGTTGAAATAGAGGAGCAGCAGCTTTCCCTTTGGACATACACAAAGCACAGGGCTGCTCTCCTTGCTCTTCATCAGGAATTACAGGATTTTCTTACACAGATCTGCTCTGGGAGGTAGGCCAGCAGCACGGAGCTGCGGGGACATGCCCTACTTGCTTCCCAAGTGGCTGCAGAAAATGTCAGAAATGTGGGATCACTTAAAATCCTATAGTAGACACATGCCTGGACCTGGGTGAGCCCTGGGCAAAATTTACTCTTACTCTGGCTCCAAGTCAGAGTCAGGGCTTCTTAGTGTCTCCTAAAGATCTACAGGGTCCAGATTTCTCCTATCCAGCTTCAAGTGTTCGAGTGAAGCACCAAGCTATAGAGCGTTTTCTCTGAATAACACAAAGAATGGTTCAACCCACCTACAATCCAAATCGCTCTCTGGAGAGATCTTTGCACTCCATGAAACAGAGATATATAGCAACTGTACTCCTAAATCAGCAATCTCACTTCAGTGGGTGGGCTCCAGGCTGAAACGCAGCAGGAGCAGAAATCATAACTAATGCATTCCCTTCTTCCTATCCGAGGTAGCTAGCTATAAGTGGTAGTGCGAGGGGCCAAGCCTCAAGAAAGCCACCTTATTTCTTTACATACAAGGTCTCCTATTTGATGGGTCCTTTCCTGAGACTCCTGCTTGCATACTTTTGTGTAAGAAAGCACACATCTCAACTGAAGTATATACTATCTACTACATAGTAGTGTTTTGTGTGCTTGTTAAGAGCTGGACTGCAGCATCATGGCCAGCCACGCTGCAGACCCACTGCCATGCCTGCTCACAGAGCCAGACAATCTCCACACGTGCTGCCCAAGCCTCAGCACATCACCTGGCTAAGGAGGGTCATAAGGAAGGAAATTACGCAATGACATAAAAAAGGTCGCACAGCTGTGAGTGATAAGCAATGAAATACCACAAAAAGCCTTGAAGTGGGCCCATAAAACTTACAGTTAGGTAGGAAGGCAGCAAAAAAATTCACAGCTTGCTGAGTCTTCTACAGAAAAACAAACTAAAAACCAGATATGCATTTTACAAAGAGCACCCAAAGCTGTCAATAATTTATTTTTAAAAGCACCAAGGAGGTACTAGGGAGAGTGGAGAGTGCCGCTTACAGCACTCCCTCCTATATTTGCATGGGTCTCTGGTGCAGAGAAATTGGGACAGGCTGGCACAGACCCCAGGGCACTGACTGTGAAGCTGTCAGGATTACTGTCTGAGCTCAGAGCTGGCAAAGGCCCCCAGCCAGGCTCACCCAGCCCTGGCAAGCACAGCCCTATTTCTTGTGGAGATTACTCACCCGCAACCAAAGCGGAGCACAAGAGAGACAATAGGCCTGTCTCAACCAGCTACTCTGAAAGGACGCGTGGTGTAAGGACATAGAGTGACCTTTTGTTCCCAAGAGACAATTATTAGTTTTCTGTGGCAGAGTAACAAAGAAAACCCCACCGGATTTTTATCCGTAGCTTCTGGGTGAGGCAAAAAGACAAAGGGAGATCTCTTCAGCATGGAAAGTAAGTGAAGCAAGGCGAAAATGACTGCTACAGACCAGGAGCCTAATGAACAATCAGCAGCAATGCACACACTGTGTCCTCCTCTGTGTTTTATGCTCCCTTCCTGGCCCTACTCTGCCTCTCACAGGGATTACCAGGCCTTCAATGCAGCAGTACAAGCATCAGATTTGCTCACAACTCCTATTCCAGCTCCCCTATCCAAACGAAAGAGGGGAAACGGGACAGTCAGGTGAACGAGGATTTGCAAAGGAAGGAGATGGTGAAGAGCTGCTGAAGAATCCTTTGCTGTAACTGAAACCAAAAAGCCACCGATTGTTATTTCGGTCACTGCACTCACCACTGTTGTCGATGGTGACTGAAAGGGACTGCTGCCACACTCCAGACTGAAAGCAAGATTTGAGAAGGAGGAAGCAGAACAGAAACCTTAGGGCTGGTCAAAAACTTCAGTGTAGGTGGGTAAGCAGGAAGTAATACAAAGAAAAGAGTAAAAGCAGCAGCAGATTATCAAAACAGTGTGGGGTTTTTTGTGGAAGCAAAACTAAAAGTATTTTTCTGCAACTAAAGAAAACATTCATTGGAAATGTTCTGATTTTCAACAACCAAGTGAAAAAGCGCGTTCATTTGGCTTGAACCTAGCGTCATTAAAAGCCAGTTTTGTCACAGGTCTCTTATCTTCCTCTCTCCACTTTCCAAAAGAGAAAATGGGATAGGTAGCAAAGAAGGGACAAAAGCCACAAGATTTTATTTTGAATAGTTTCAAATAGACATTCTTACATAAATTATAGGTATTACAACTATACTTTGTACTTTTGAACCATGCAGTGGTAAGCACAGTCTTTGGGTGGATGAAAGAAAATGCTCTGCAGTAGAAAATACCCCCTAGGACAAGGACAGCACAGTTGCTAGGAGCTGGAGGTCTTTGTGGTATTTGCTCTAGGACAAACAAATACAGTTGGTGCAGAACACAACCAAGGTGTTTCCCTCCTTCCCAGTATGGTTTAAGATTAAATGGGGTGACTCCTCCCCCAAACAAAAAAACCCAAGCAAAACTTACCACTCTTAGCAAATTCCGATGCTCTTTGAAGGTGGCACAGCAACCAAGGATGCCAGTAACCATGACAACCACCCCAGCCACGACCAGAATATAAGCAGTTGCTGAATATGTGCTGGAGGAGAGCAGGCTGATGTAGTCACTCTTCTCAGCTAGGGTCCAGGTGCCCACTGCCATCACAGCTCCTCCAGCCAGCTGGGGAGAGAGAGAAGCAAGAAAATGAGAGGCATCTGATGCATGAACTTCCTCATCTCCCAGAGCAACTGGACTGGGATACCAGGATCTGCCTCAGCTCTGTAAGCTGAGCCAAAGGTGATCTACACTAAAGGACTCCCAGGGGTCTCACTGGGACCAGGAGCAGGCCCCGGTGCACTGGGAGACGCTGTGTTTCAAGGTGGCCAGTTCTGCACCCTAGGCAGCTACGCGGAGCATCTACTCCTGCACAGCAGTTCATACTCGGACCAGAGCCTTCCCAAATGTAGCCACACTGTTACCTGGGCAAATACGAAAAAACGCCAAATCTCTTGGGATACTACCTAGCAGGAGAGGGGAAGAAAACAGCTTTACATCAGCAAGCTTTCCACTGTTTGTCAGGGAGAAAGACTACCAATAAATGACAATCACGCTCAGTATCTCCTTCCTAGACTATACATCTGGGGAGAAAGCAGTCAAGGAGCTAAACAGTCCAACTGGTTAAACTCCAACTATTGCAGCAAATGAACATGGAGAAGGCCAACTAGACTCCTTGTAGTCCCTTCTGGTTTTGCAAGTCTAGTGTTTCTGGAGGGTTTTATGCAGCTTCTAGTAAGCTCAGACTGAGCCTTCCTTAAAGGTCTGACGTGGATGCTGCAAAGCTCTGTCCCAGGCAGCAAAGGAAAAAACAATCCTTCGGCATCAGTAACTTTATGGTGGAAAGCACAACTCTAGGAAGCTCTACTGCAGACCCAGCTGCAAGAACGTTGCTCTAGCTATCCTACTTCACTGCCAGGATTCCCTCTGCCATGTTGACAAGGAGGAATGGCAAGACAGTGGAGTCCTCAGGCTCCCTGAAAAAGCAATCCAGGTGAAAAAACAAAGCAGAGACACAGCATGCTTTCAGGTTCCCTGTTATTTTCCGTGCTTAGTAATATGACCTACAAACAGCCAGAGACTACACTGTTAAACCTTAACTTCAGCAGCTTGTGAGGGCAAGCCCAAGGGATAGGATTTTACCCCATAGGACAAAATCTGTGTCCTACTGCTGTCAGCGCTTTTTGCCACAGACTTCATGAAGCCCAAGATTTCTGCGCTCCTGACACCAAAACTGCAGTGCCATCTCAGTGCCTCTGAAATACACTGAAGCCTCTTACCCAGAAAAAAAAGTTGAAGATGAACAGCAAGTACTTGAGACAGATGGTCCCACATGTTTCCTTCTTCTCCGTATACTCACGCATCTTTCTGGCTCAGCAAGTTCCTGAAAAAACAATTGGAAAAGCTTGAGTCAGTCAGTTATCTCTCAAAAGGCCAGCATTACCACTCTCCTCCTGCAAGAACTCACACTTCTGAGCTTTTGCTGAAGTAAGCCAGTGAGCAAGCCATTCAAGCATCTTCAGGGATGCTACACAGTGCTTGCTTAGATAAAGAGCTCTTCTATCCATTTGGGTGACCTACACAGCACAAGACCTTGCACAGTGTGACTGGGAGGCAGACGGTATCAGCATGTGGCCTTCCTGTACTGCCTTCATCCTCCTTCTCTCTCCCCATCCTGCTTTTTCCTTTAGATCACTACTTGCAGGGGAGGGATCAGGTCTACCATTGTGAGAGTGGTCAAGCCAAAACCATGAATTGTGATCAATGTTATGGAAAAGAAACTTCACTACAGTTCATGCTCACTTCTTCCTAATTGAACTGAAATAAATGAAATCCCAGACCTGTTATCCAGAAAAGCCCAGTATCTGGCTCCTGATTGCAGCCCGTAACTGCTGCTTCTGAAGGCAGCAACAGAAACCTCTGTCTTTGACATTTATGAAATAATCTGTCTCCAAAGAATATTCTTTCCTCACTGGCATTAGTTACAACTGCCTTAAATAGATTCCTCTCTAAGTTTGGGGTATTTTTAATCTTTGCAGCTGTACCTGGGAACATACTTGTTACGTACATCCTTCATATGAACATACTCAAATGCCTTATCCTTTTTGAACCCCAGTAATATGTTGGTGTAATTAATTCTCTTCTTCACTCTGCTTATTTCTCATGTCCCTTCTCACTGGCCAGCTGTCTCCTAGGGCAGCTGTCCCTACTACTAAGAGGAAGAACCATAACCATTGGCTTCAGATGATCTGAGAGCATGAAACGCCACTGCAGATGCATAAGGAATGGGAGTTCCTTGTGGATCAGTCCCAGTGCAGCATTCCAGATTTGCTACACTCTCCAGCAGGCTTCTGAAGCAGGTCTGCAGCAAGTGCAGCTCCACATCACTTCACTGCTTCCTGTTGATGCCAGAAGGTGTGAACCTCTTGGAAAAAATATTCTCACCACTGCCTGACCAGGCAGACAGGACAAAGGCAAAGCCCAGAGCATCACTGCCAGAATCATCTGTGTGAGGTAGTTTGCGGAAGTGCAACCAAATCCACACCACCTCTCCTGCACTCAATTAAAAAAGTCTTCCCTTTCCTCCCCTATCAGCCAGCGGGGCATGACGCAAACACCTTGCTCCCCTATCAGAGTAAAATGATTTCCTAAATCATCAATTTCTCTGGAAGCATATAGGCAAACAGCCCCTCCCCTTTTCCAGAGGCATGGAGTTCATGCTCACTTAGATTAAAAAACATAAGAGGTGAGAATTTCCTATGGGGACCCACTGCAACTACAACCCAGCCATGCAGTACAGACACTCATCTTACATCAGCAAGGTGACCGTGAAACACCTGACAGTAAAGACAGTGAGCAATGGGTACACACAGCCAGGCTGCACATCAAGTGGCTATCAGATGTGGTCGGTCAGTCAGTATTATCTTTGGTGCTCCATTACTAACATCTGCCTTTAGAGACAGATGACCCAAGGCTGGGAACAGCAGCTGCCCATTCTGCAGCATAACTGCATTTTATTTGCAGGGAACTGTTTCCTTTCGCTTCACGCCGGCCCACTTGAAAACCCCAGCCAGGCCTGTGCCTTAGAAACTAGTACGTGAAGCTTAACAGGGAAGGCAAGCTGAGAACGTGCCAGCAGTCCCACCCATGCCTGTCCACTGTCACCATTTCACAAGAAAATGTTTTTCTCTAGAATAACATCTGGCAACGACAGCTGGCAGGAGAAAGCTGTTTCACTGGCAAAGGGAGCAGCTCTGAGATGGTGGCATATATCAAGGAGAATAACTCTTCAAAGTTATCTTCAGAAGAGATCAGAACCTCCAGCAATGCTCAGATTAATTACCATGTTGCAGCACAAAAAGGCCTGGGGCAGTGGGGAGGAATGGATGCTGGTGGCACCGTATGTGCTGAACAGACTTGTAAATTCTCAATTAGAAGACGCCCCATGAATGCAACGTTCATGGAAGGTGACAGATTTACAGCTCCCACAGGCTGCATTTCACCACAGAACAGGAATGGCAGCAGTGAGGCAAGCTGCCACTGCCACACACACCTGCACAATCCAAAACAGGTACCTCAGCCCAGACCTGAGAGATGCCCTCCAGTAACAGACTCCAAGGGCTACGCTTGGCTTTTTGCCCACCCCTGCTAACATCACACTGTACGTAGAGGAAAATGCACTGCAGGTTTGCTGAGCTTGACCCTGGTTCGTATTACTGATAGCCAGGGGACAGTAGCAATGCTTACTGTCCTTGGGCCGGCTCCTTGGTGTCATTCCCCTCTTGCTCCAGAGGATTTCAGGAACCTTTCCCCCTTCCCCTCAACATATGACCCCTGCAAAAAAAATGCCACTACAGGTATTTCCATGCATCACCATACAGTAGATGCTGCACCCTAGCGTGGGATGCTAACTTGTCCCTCCTGATCTGAGAGCTCATAAATGCCAGACCGAGCTGCATCTTGCCCTGAGTAAGGACTGGGGAGACACATAGCTGAGACCGTACTTGCGCTCAGATGACAAACACTCTGAAATTCCCCTCAAGACTGCAGGTCCTGCTCCACCGAGCGTCACGTACAGGTCTTTCAGGCAGCTCGGCTTTGCCACTGGGAGGAGAGGATCTGTCTGTTTCCAGAAAGCTGGCAGTGAACAGCTGCAGGTTTATAAGGCACAGTGATTCACGAAGGGATGGCAGGCCATGAATCAGAAAGCAATCAGGGCTGTCTCCTGTTTGATCTACCCTTCCTAGCCAGGAGCAGAGCTGATGGCACTGGCTGCTTCTGCATGCTTAATGACTCACCCAGTGAGCTATCAGGAAAAGGCAGCTCTTCTCCAGACCCTCTGTTTGGAAGTCATGTGTTTGTGCTCCTTGTCTCACACAGGGTGGCCTGCCGCCTCCGACTGCCTGCAAAGACTGGGTCAGGCTTTAGGGAGCTACGCTGGCCTTCAGGGAAAGCAACTGAGGGGAGGAGACTCCGGCAAAACCCTTTCCCAAAGAGCCCAGGTAGCGGAGAGGTGAGCCACAATCTGCTTCACAGGCTAAGGGTAACTTTGGACTTCGAGCCTTATGGTCCTAAAAAGCACAGAGGTGTTGATCTGCGCCACCACACCGGGATGAACATGAGGGGACTCATCCTGAATTCACTGATGTGACCAGGATCTCTTGACTTCAGTCATCTTTATAACAGACCCTCAGAAGTGACACAAATCACTGTTGAAACCAGACAAACAACATTAACACAGATGGTTATATTCTATTTTAAAACACCAAGGCAAAGGTCTTGGTGTTTTTGGTGAATCACATTGATACTTACAAACGAGATCTCCAGCGGACAGAAAATGGCGAGATATGCCATAGGGGTGTACTTATAAATGCATTAAAACATATTAATTAAACATAAGCTTCATAATGGGAAGTGCTTTGCTAACTGAAAAAGTGGTTAGAAGACCAAAAGCACTTCCACTGTGAAGTTCATTTGGTCCAGTCCAATAGACAGTACCTTCCTCAGCAAGTTAAATTTAAGCAAACAACCATAGGATACAGGCTGTGAAATTTAGTCATACAATGAAGAGATGTATTTTTATGTAATTCACCAGAAATCAACGACAGGTTCCTACTACACCTACACACATTACAATGTAAGTGAGGAGGAGAAATAATGCTCTAATTAAAACAAAATACAAAGGAGGAAAAAACAAGGACAAATTCAGTGTGACAGAACCCACACATGAAAGGGAGGGGCAACAGCTCAAAGATTAAAACAAGAAACTGAGAGCTGAACAGCTTGACTCCAATTCTCCACTCTGAATCAGGCTTTCCGCATGGTGTTGGGCAAGTCCCTCAGTCTGTCCCTTGCCTCTGCTCTTCCTCTCCAGCGCAGGACCCTCATCTTTCTCTAAACCCAGTGATACTGTAAGGATCTGCACTGAGACCCCTGCCGCAGAGGAATGCCAGCTATGAGGCATGAGAGACCGCAGATGACTGGTGTATTTGCAAAAGCCTTACAGCAACACAATCTCACTACCTCAAAAGTGCTTTTGCTAGTATAGGCTACTTTGGCCAGTGAACTGGAACAACCTCTATAGGGGTTACTAAAATCCATACTGATAACGAGAGGATTGTCTGGTAAAGCAATTTTGGCAACCATTTATGAGGCATGCTGGCTCAAATAAATGAAAGACTGCAAAATGCTAGTAATGAAGTACAAGCGAACAGAGTAACAGTGAAGCACCTACGTGAAGAGCAAGAAGGGAAGGATGTCCCACCTATACAAACATCTCAAAAAAAGAAAAAAGAAAAAGAGCACAAGCTCATCCTGCCCTGTCTGACTACAAGCCACAACCTCCCAGCTGGGTAAGAACGCATGGTGCATGACTGTCAGGCAAGGCAGGCATCACTTCAAAAGTGAAGGCATTCCATGGCCTGTTTTTCTTGGGCTCTCATCCTATTGAGACTGAACCCTTTGGACAAACCAGACAACAGGAACACACCAGAAGTTGAGCAGTTTGGCTCCAGTCTGGAGTGCTGAGCCAGACCTGGCAACACAAACACTGCACAAACAGCTGTTTTGTTGCACTGAGCTACCTAAAATCTCAATGGTAGGACTTGCTCTGGTATCCCACATCAGACCATTGTATTTTTCTTTGCAGGCACAAAGGCACACACAGGCACACACCCACATCCCAGCTCAAAAAGCACGTGGCACTCACACACACACTCCTGCTGGCTAGACATTCGTTTAGTCATCGCAGACATTGCTTGGTACATTTGCCTCAACTTGCACAGTAGCAGTACTTAATTAAACAGCTAAGAAAGCCAGGCCTGCAGGCTTTTTCTGTGCAACTTGCCCTAAAGCAGCATCTGACGGATAGGAAAGAAACAATGCCAAAGCAAATGAAATAGCTCCCATGCCATTAAAAGCGTCATTATTTTTAAGTATTGATTTTTGAATGACAGCAAGAAAATCCATTTCCGACACGTCAGTGACATCTATTTCATAGATAACTTGAGGCAGGTCTTAGCAAACACCACAGCCGTCCTCCCCATGGTATGTGCCATGCAGGTGTGGGCCAATAACCTATTATCTTCAGCAAACTGACTGAAGACCTCATTCTCCAGCAAGGCTAAACTCCAGCCTTTGAAAGCATGGCCTCTGTAAGTTTCCTTTCTGTAAGACAAAAATATTACCACCACTGCTTTACCTACCCCACTGAACACCCTCAGAAAAGGCCTCTACCTGCTTATCAACTTCCCAGTACACCTCACACAGCCCAGAAAGCAGCCAGAAGTAAAGCCTTCCCAGAAGAGGAACTCTAAAGCTTGCAGGTGAAGAGCTCCAATTTACACAACTACCAAGTGCCATTATCCACCCCGAACCAACAGCCAACATGGGTCAACAGTCTTGACACTGACTTTTCACCACCAAAGCAGCTCACAGCACCAGTGCTAATGTTCAGTCCTCTTCAAGGGCTTTCTTCCTCAACCTCTCTTCTTACTGGCTCTGGTCCTCTGCTGGATTCAGGAAGGCAGAAAGCTGAAATACAAGAGGTGCAGAGACTCATGGACTATGTCAAAGATTATTGCAGGAATCAATATTTGATCATATGTTTTGCCATCAATTCCTTAATAGAGAGCGCATGATTTCAGAATACACCTTACGAATGCATTTGATTAAACTAAAAAGCATGCACTGGATAACAGAGGAGAGCCAAACTGCAGCAGTGGGGAGCGTGAAGACCACCTGGTTGTAGGAAGCTGTCAGAACAGGTTTATATTCAATGCTGCAACCCGTAAGTGATGCTACTGTTTCTGTCAGGGCTGCGTACACACCAAAACAACTCATTCTGGTGCAAAAAGACTGAAAGTAACTCCATGAGAAAGCTCAGGAAGAAGACCTTTCTGTGTAGTGTGAAGTCCTAGCTGATGTTAGTGCCTCAAAGGGATCATTGCTTCTTGCCCACCCATGGGAACCACCTGGGAAGAGGAAAGAGGTGAGCACAGTACCACACCTCCTTGCATATGTCCATCCTCTGCTGCCAGGCCCTATGAGCGCTAGGATACAGAACATTGCGGAGAAGCAGCATGCTGGGAAGCCACTGTCGTCGTCAGCCTCTATCCCTGCTGAAGCATAATCAAGACACAGGTCCTAGGCACTATGGCAGGCTCTGGGAGAAAAGAGCTCCCCTGAATTCATCTGCCACTGCCTGCCCTCCTAGAGCAAGGCTTAAACCTCCCAGTGTAAATGCATAATATCTACCTTGGATAAGTAAAAAGCCACAGGAAGGTGCTTTCAAACTTAACCTTACTACATTTAACATAGAATCACAGAACGGTTTGGATTGAAAGGGACCTTTAAACATCATCTAGTCCACACCCCCACATCTTCAACTAGAGCAGGTTGCTCAAAGCCCCATCCAACCTGACCTTGGACACTTCCAGGGACGGGGCATCTACCACCTCTCCCTGGGCAACCTCTTCCAGTGTTTCACCACCCTCAGCGTAAAACATTTCTTCCTTATATCTAGCCTGACTCTACCCTCTTTTAGTTTAAAACCATTTAAAAACAACTTGCCCCTTGGCCTATCACAAAAGGCCCTGCTAAAATGGCTGTCCTCATCTTTCTTATGAGCCCCCTTTAAATATGGAAAGTTCACAATAAGGTCTCCCCAGAGCCTTCTCTTCTCCCAGCTGAACAACCCCAGCTCTCTCAGCCAGTCCTCACAGGAGAACATGTTCCAGCCCTCTGATCATTTTTGTGGGCCCCCTCTGGACTCGCTCCAACAGGTCCATGTTTTCCCTGTGCTGAGGGCTCCAGAGCTGGACACAGTACTCCAGGAGGCCCTCACCAGAGCAGAATAGAGGGGCAGAATCACCTCCCTCAACCTGCTGNCAGAATCCCCTCCCTCAACCTGCTGGCCACGCTTCTTTGGATGCGGCCCAGGATACAGTTGGCTTTAAGGGCTGCAAGCGCACATTGTTCGCTCAGGTCCAGCTTTTCATCCACCAGTACCCCCAAGTCCTCAGCAGGGCTGCTATCAATCCCTGGCTCCTCCACCCTGCATTAATTCCGAGGGTTGCCCTGACACTGATGCAGGACCCTGTACTTGGCCTGGTTTAACGTCATGAGGTTCACATGGGCCTACTTCTCGAGCTTGTCCAGCTTGTCCATCCTGCATGGCATCTTAGCCCTCAGGTCTGTCAACCACACCACTCCGCTTGGTGCCATTCGCAAACTTATTGATCCCACTATCTATGTCATTGATGAACATATTGAACAGTACAGGTCCCAGTACTGACCCCTGAGGGACACCACTAATCACTCACTGCCATCTGGGCACTGAGCCATTGACCATTCCTCTCTGGATGCAACCACCCAACAAATTCCTCATCCACCAAACAGTCCACCCATCAAATCCACCTCTCTCCACTTAGAAGGTTGTGTGGGGGACACCATCAAAGGCCTTACAGAAGTCCAGATAGACGACATCCATAGCTCTTCCATTGTCCACTGATGTAGTCTCTCCATACTAGAAGGCCACTAGGTTGGTCAGGCAGGACTTGCCCTTGGTGAAGCCATGCTGGCTGTCTCAAATCACCTGGTCTTACATACTGCTTTAACACAGCTTCTCGGAGGATCTGTTCCATGATCTTCACAGGCAGAGGTGAGGCTGACAGGTCAGTAGTTTGGGGTCCTCCAGGGTCCTCCTTTCTACTCTTTTTAAAGATGAGTCCAATGTTTCCCTCTTCCCAGTCACCAGGGACTTCACCTGACTGACGTGACTTTTCAAATGCCATGGGGAGTGACTTGGCAACTCCATCAGCCAGCTCCCTCAGGATTCTGGGAGGCATCTCATCAGGTCCCATAGACTTCTGTATGTTCAGGTTCCTCAGGTGGTCACAAACCTCTTCGTCTCTTACAGTGGGAGGGACTTTGCTCCTCCAGTCCCTCCACTGCAGTTCATCCACTCAAGCGGCGCGGGGACAGACGTTGCCAGTGAAGACTGAGGCAGAAAAGTTGAGTACCTCGGCCTTCTCCTTTTGTTCATTGTTACCAGTTTGCCAGTCTTGCTCATCAGGGGAGATATGCTTTCTTTGACCTTCCTTTCCTGGCTGACATACCTATAGAAGCCCTTCTTGTTATTCTTTGCGTCCCTTTACAAAATTCAGCTCCAGCTGCATCTTGGCCTTCCTGACCCCATTCCTACACAACTGGGCAGCATCCCTATACTCTTCCCTGGATACCTGTCCCTGCTTCCACTGCCTGTGCATTTCCTTCTTGCCCTCTAGTTGGACTAACAGGTCTTGACTCATTCTTGTTTGTCTCTTGCCTTCCTTTCCTGATTTCTTACATGTGGGGATCAAGAGCTCTTGTCCTCTATGGAAAGCGTCCTTAAAGATCTGCCAGCTCTGTTCTGCTCCCTTGTCCCTGAGGGCAGTTTCCCAGGGGGTCCCATTGACTAACTTCTTGAAGAGATGGAATTTTGCTTTCCTCAAATTCAGGGTCCTGTCTTTACTCTTCGCCTGACCCATATCCCTCAGGACTGCAAACCCACATGTGCATGATCGCTGCAGCCCAGGCTGCCTCCAATCTTGACTTCATTGATTAGCTCACTTCTGTTGGTGACCAACAGGTCCAGTATCACATCCCCTCTGGTACGACTGTCTATTATCTGACTTAGGAAGTTATCCTCAATGCAGTCCAGGACTCTCCTGGACTGCCTACAGCTCACTGTGCTACTTCTCCAGAAGATGTCAGGGTGGTTGAAGTCCCTGAGCAGAACAAGAGCCTAAGAACGTGATGCCTCCTGTAGCTGGAGTAAGAAGACTTTGTCAATAGGTTCCCCTTGACTGGGCAGCCTGTAGCAAACACCAGCCACAAGATTCCTTTTGTTGCCTCAGTCTGCAATTCTTACCCCTAAGTTTCAGCCCAGTCATGGCTAGTCTTCAGAGCCAGCTCTTGACAATCCGTCCTTTTCTTGACAGAGGGCAACCCTTCCACACTTGACCTTCCTCGTCTGTCCCTTATGACCAGCTTGTAGTCAATAGCAGTGTTGCAATCATGGGATTCATCCCAGCAAGTTTCAGTAACAGCAACTAGGTTGTAGCTTTCTATCAGCACAGTGGCTTCCAACTTCTCCTGTTTGTTAACCGTTCTGTGTGCAGTGGTGCAAGACACTTCAGCTGGGCTGTTGGCTGTGTCACCTTTTTAGAAGAACACACCTTAATTCCTTTGAGATATTTCACCAGTGTTCCTTTGTTGGCTTTTATTACCTCAGGAAACCCTGGTTCCTCCCTCTAAGACTTCAAGGCTGCTCCAGTGTACCCAGCACATTGCAGAGCAACAGGTTGAGGGACCTTGTTAGCACCCCATCTCTCTAACCTTGACGTGTCATCCCATGGCTTGTCATTTCTGCAGGGCAGCTAAGCTGCATAAGGCTGCTGTACTGGAAAATGGCCTCTGGCATCCACTCTGCCCCCTGCTTTTCTAAAATAGAGACTCCCAAACTTCTTGCAATTATTTGCACTGCCACATTCTCACCCAACTCAACCTCATCGCACAGCAGGCAGGTTCAATTCTCCCTGCAATCTGTTTCCGTTGGCATTGCAGGCAGCAGTACGAGAGGGGAAGAGAACAGCAACTCCTCCTCCGTAACCTGTCTGTTTGGATACTGAATTAATGATCCTTTGATCTACACCCTGACACTAACTTAAATCACAGCCTAAGGCTTAAACTCTTATCTATTGCCCGTACCAGGATATGGAAGCAGTAATACTTCCTGATGCACCTGGGTGGGATAATGGGGTGTTTGCAAACCACCCGGGAAGAGAAAAAAGTTAGTTTTTATTAGCATATCCAATTTAACACAATTCATAACCATTTTAATTTCCTATTATCTTCAGGGGGAGGGTCCTGCATGCCTTTACCTACCATAGTATGGGTGACACACCTTCATTTATAATCAGCTTGGATTACCCGTGCTTCCATTCCCTGTGAAAAGGAATGCTCTGATAATAGCTAGAAATTTGTTGATTCACATTACTATGTAACCTCTAGACCACAAAAACATCTCCTGAGAGAAACAGTGGAAATCCCAGCACTTGAGCCATTGAGAAGCAGGCCAAACAATTAGAGATCAGACAAGGGAGCTTTCTGAGGAACTGGGGAGAGGAGGGAAGGCACAGACAGTGCAGTCACCTGCAAAGCAAGCGACAGTTCTGCAGCACCCTCGGTCCCAAGGCTGGGCCCAAACTCTCCTCAAGCAGCCCTTGTGCCCTGCCATCTGCTTCATGCTGCTCCCACACTCCTGCCCTTTCACAAGAGAAAGCCATCCCAGGGCGCAAAGCTGAGTGCTTTGTTTTCCATCTCAGTGTGTTGGAACGTGCTGGAAAGTCAAAGTACTTGTGCCTCTAGGGCTGGAGAGAAGGCAAAACATGAGCCAACATCCAGGGAGGCAAAGAAGCTCCTTCTTAGGAATTGTCATTTATTGGGGGGAGAGGGTAGGAGACACGGACAACGTGGCGGGCACACAGAACAGCCTTTTAGGGGCTACCGTGCAGTGAAGAATACAAAGGGATGTTTTCTGGCCACACCACTTACTTCTACCAGGAACGTGCACAGTGGTTCTGGGAAAGGTGAAGACAACTTAGAAAGTTACATTCAACAAGAAGTAAGGTCTCTTGGCCATCTTCAGCAGACCCTGCTTGGCCCTACCTCTTGACTAGGAGATCACCTTTCTGAAGAACCTGAGAGATCTTCAAGCAAGATCCCATCTGGGAGTTTGGGAGGATCTCACCTCAACATGCTCTGGGTCTAGGCATCGCCTTCACAGGCACGTCAGAGTCCTACTGCCATCCCTTGGAATGCTTTTCCTTTGGACACTTTTTCTTTCTTCTACCCTGGCTCAAGTTGTTGTGTTTTGAAGAGACCCCTCAAGAGAGATGTAGACCCTTAAGTCCTGCTAATTTTGATGAGAGTCAGGCATCCAGTGAGGAATTGTGTCTTTAATACACCTGAGGAGCTGCCTGCTCTTCAAGGCAAGAGCTGTCTCTCAGGAGAGGAGCACTTAGCCCTTCTGCTCATTTTTTCAAGACTGTTTACTCCCCAGGGGAGGAACTTACTGAAGCATAAATAACAATGAACATAAATTTCAAACTCAGCAAGGATTTACATGTTCAGCACCACACACATACCAGCAAATTAAGTGTTTTATGAGGGGGTAAGTCACACCTGGGTGAGGTGATGGCTGGCTCTGGGATCCTTGAAGATAAAAAGCACCTTAGTAAAACCAACCTCACAACCATTAAGAAAAAGAAAGCATGAGAAAGTGATCAATCGTGCCCAGGATTCCATGTGTCTGTGCTCTAGCACTGCTCCGCTACAAAGCAAACAAAACCCCCTTCATAGGGCTTTCTAACAAAACATACGCAGCCAGCAACATCCTGAGAGCACAAAGCCCCTGTCCGCTGCTCCCAGAAATGGATCAACAGGGAAGCAAACTGCCCCTCCAAGCACCCAGTCACCAATGGGAGCTGGAAGGCAGGCCAGAGACCAGCACACACTGCGCAACCAACGGCAACTCCTTCTGCGTCAAACAACATCCTCTTGTATTCCATAAGGCCTCCTTTATCCTGAAGGATCCTGAAGCACTTTACACTATTTATACACAGGAACCACTTCACTAGTCATTGAACTGAGGAGAGGAACAATAACCAACTCTTTTCTCTCACTCAAAGCACCAGAAGTCAGTGTCTGGCATGTTTACAGAGAGTCCACAGCAATGAGGGTTTGCCATGATGAGGAACAACAGGTCAGGGTTAGCCAACAGACAAGACAAATTCTTCACTGCAGCCTGCTATTGGTATTTTAAATTCTGTTTTCCCAATTCTGTTCACAGGCATTGTGGGGGTTTTTGCTTTGTTTGTTTTTTAAAGCAGGGCTTTGCCTGCACTGAAGAACTTACCAGTAGCATTAAACCACATTCCTAAACAAAACAGTTTGTGCAGAACAAGCTTTCTGCCTGATCCCCTCCTATTCATTACATTCATTTTCAGATCAGCTCTCAGAAGCGAAGCCACTGGGTACTTAGTGCTTTCAGGCAGCACTTACGAAACCTCCCTGCACTGTGCCCATGCCAGTACTAGGAACAAGCCAACGAGCACTAAAAATCAGAGAATCATAGAATCACCCAGGTTGGAAGAGACCTTTAAGATCATTGAGTTCAAACATCAACCTAACACTGCCAAAACCACCACTAAACCATGTCACTCAGCACCACGTCTACACATATTTAAAATACCTCCAGGGATGGCGATTCCACCGCTTCTCTGGGCAGCCTGTTCCAATGCTTGACAACCCTTTCAGGGAAGAAATTTTTCCTAATATCCAATCTAAACATCCCCTGGCGTAACTTGAGGCCATTTCCTTTTGTCTTATTGCTTGTTAATTGGGAGAAGAGACCAACACTCACCTCGCTACAACCTCCTTTCAGTTAGTTGTAGAGAGTGATGAGCTCTCCTCTCAGTTTCCTCTCCTCTGGTCTAAACAATCCCAATTCCCTCAGCCGCTCCTCATGAGACTTGTTCTCTAGACCCCCTCACCAGTTTCGATGCCCTTCTCTGGACGTGCTCCAGCACCTCAACGTCTTTCCTGTAGTGAGCAGCCCAAAACTGAACACAGTATTCGAGGTGGGGCCTCACCAGTGCTGAGTACAGGGGGATAATCACTTCCCTAGTCCTGCTGGCCACACTGTTCCTCATACAGGCCAGGATGCTGTTGGCCTTCTTGGCCACCTGGGCACGCTGCTGGCTCATGCTCAACTGACTGTCAACAAACACCATAAGGTCTTATCCAGGTTCTACAAAGCCTATTGAGGCAATTCTATATGTGAATTCAAAGCGATCTCCAAATAATGCGTATCTCCAAATGACAGCCATTTGTTCAGTCTCTACAAATAGCTGGGGTTTTACACAGTGGTTTGAGCTCAGGGCAAAGACTAACCTAAGAACACGTGCTGTGTTGTAGCTAGTGCACAGTCACTCAAAATTTGGCTGCAGTCTCACCGCAGAGGTACTTTCAGTTTCATTCCCTACAAATCTCTGCAGTGAAAAGCTGAGTAGCTAAAGCCAGTAGATTTTCTACCTACCCACAGTATCAGGTTCATATCCAACGGCAGGCGATCATCTTCACCTCACCGAGCTCACAAACAAATCATAGGACTTTAAATCCCACTGTAAAAAATATGTGCAGCAGTTTTTAGGAGATGGGACAGACAGCTTGTGTGTCACCACACGGTGCATTTGTAGCCTCTCAATGACACAATGCTCTATAAATTCACTGCCTGAAAGACACTTTGCCTCCTCAAAGCAACGCAACAAAGAAAAAAAGTAGAACGATATAATAGGAACACAGAGAGATCAAGTGACTCTCCCAGCAGAAAGATGGGGTGGATTTTCCTCTCATCTCAATGTCCATCCTCCATTTGCCGAGCCGTTCTGTCCTCTCGAAGACCATTGCAGAACACAAAGCTGTAAATCACGAAGTTTTCAAGCAACTTGTTAGTACTGCACTGCCTGCACCTGAGACACCTGACTGCAGACAGCCCAAAGCAAGAAGTCCACAACAAGCTGGCACCAGCTTTAGCTTTTGTACAAAATTTGTTCTGGTTTGAGTAGGCTGTTGCTGCTTGCACTTGCTGTGGTGTAAATAAATAAAGCAAGTCTCTGGAGTCAGCCCACAATTTTCTCCCAGGCAGCCTCCCTCAGTTTCAACTCCACAAAGATCATATTTTAAAAGCAGCTGAGAAGGGATTTAACAGTGGAAACTAAGGTTAATGGTCTCATTGCTTCAGCCATGTTACTGATTAGCTCAGGACTGGTGCCAGCCATGCTACAAAAAAACCTCTCAGCGTCTCAGCGACAGACCTGGTACCTGCGGTCCTAGAAATGGGGCAACACACTCTGCAGTGCCCCCCAGGTGCTGGTAGAAAAGAGAACACACAGCCACAGAGTAGGGCACCAGCCGGTCTCACCTCAGCATGGCAGCTAGAAAGATATCGCTGACATCTCAGGAGCTTCCCCTCCTACCCAGGACAGCCAGCTCATGCGGGAACACTCTCTCACCTGGAATTAGCCACTTCGCTAACAGCAGCACCAGAAATAGCCAAGAAGTCTCTTCTGACCATCAGTCCTTATATATCCCCAATGTCCATGTCTCTGGGAGTGTTTTGGAGTGATCATTAAATGCTTTGAGGAGTTATATTCCTCTCCAGAGCTAAAAACACTTTTACTAGAGTCAGATCAAATATCAAGCACAGTCAAGGGCAAATTAAATGACATTTCATTTCCCGAAGCTGTAAGTCTAGTCCATAGGAGCTGTCTCTCTCCTGTTGCTATAGGAGCAGTGCTGGAAACAATGCTCAATCCACTCTGCTTGAGGCTGCCTTGAAAAGGGCCATTCTTCCAGTAGAAATTAAACATCCCCCAGCCAAAAATAAAACATTTCCCCTCCTTCTGCCTTGCTCTTGTGTAGCAGGTTTTAATGACTCCACCAAAACCATTTATGCAGCTGTTTTTAGACCAGCCTGAAAACTTGACAGGGAGGCACCAGCATGTGAATAAACAACTGGGAGGCAAGGGCTGTCCTCAAGAAAATTAGTTGCTGGCCCTTCGCCAAAGCTCAGGGCATGGGAAACGAAAAAAAAGAAAAAAAAAAAAAGACATCCCTGATGCTAGAGCACACACCGGCAAGCTCTAAAAAAATCCCAAAGCTATCAACTAGGTCCCTGAAATGCCTCACTCCACCAGTCTGCGTACAGACCTGCCCACAGAGGCAGCAGGAGCTGGGCTAGCTCCAGACCTCTCCACTGCTTCAAATAAACACAGAGGCAAAGGGCAGCTCTCCATGAAGGGTACAGAGCTATAATCAGTACAGAAACTTTGGCAAGTCTGGCTCAGTATATCATCCGCTTTATTTAGAGCTGGCAGGAATAAGTAACTGGGAAAGGGTTCCTCTAACAGATGCCAGCACAAACCAGCTGGACTTCAAATGAAGCCGAGAAATCCTGCAGGGGATTTCTCCACTAATGCACCCTCAGGTTACCCCAGCACTAAATGAACAAGCTTCATTAAAGGAAAGCCTAAAAGGAGTTTGAAACCTAATCCGCCACCTCCCCACAACCTCCCCACCTTGGAGGTTGATTTTCAAGTCAAGACGGACTGTACCATCTCATCTGATCTCCTGCTATTTTAAAGGGTAAAATTTTAAAGGCTAAAAGTAGTCTGTTCTACAATGGTGGGACACCCTGAATTAACCCTCAAATACCAGAAAGACTCAAGAAGACTTCAAGAGATGGGAGAAACCACATATTTTGCCTCCCTTGGGAGCCTCTCCAAACATTTCTGGCTCATACTCAGCATTCAGACTACTTTGAGCTCAGCAGAAAGCAGCAGAGCATTTTCCACTGTGTGTAAGAGGCAGGAACATGGCAAACATCCGGCATTAGGCAGACTCATTATCTGTCTCTCAATGTATCCCATGCCATTAGTGAGCAAGAGGGATAAAGCAGTCATCAGCATGGTTCACTTGTAGGTTAAGATGCTCAGTAAGTCCTTCACCATTAAAAGCAAAAGATACCCAGAGAAAATCCAGGAACGACAGAGCCAAAAGTTTCTGACGAAACCAAGTAACTAGCTTCACTGCAATCAGAGTTTTAGTCAGTACTAAATGCCCACTGTGAAAATGAGGTCCCTCTAGGGTCTCAAGGGATAGAGGAACCCACAAAACAAATGTCACTTATTGCTTTTGAAGAATTTAGATAAAACTCTAAAATGTTACCAGCAAACAGGGCAATTCTAGCACAGAAAATAATCCTCCTGTTACTGACCATAGATGAAGGGGTGTTTTAGCACTGACTACTCTGGTGTCAGGGCCACCTTCCTGCTGCTCACAAAATCCTCGCTGCAGTGGTATATACATGTACAGCAGCAGCATCTGACTTAATAACCACTACTATATACACAGGCACAGGAAAACAAGAAAGACTATCTGGTCAGGGTGATGCACAGAGAGGGGACCTGCGCCGGCCAGGCATGGTTATCAATGTCAAAAATGGGGAGCATACTCCTGATCTGCAACAGTTATGCCCTTCGTACACAGGGAAACCAGCTTCCCACTTGCACACCTGTAAATATACTGTCAATAAGAATTACACTGATATAACTACAGTAATTTAATTTGGATACTCTCACTGCTCTCATCTAAGTTGGTTTCTCCCTCCCTTCTTTTTTTCCTGAAAACTTGTTAAAAATCCTTTTTTTTCTAAAAGGGTGTTTTCTTTCACATGGTGATGATGCATATAGCCAAAGTAAGGCTTGTGACACCAGTGAAAGCAGAATTTTTCTTCTGCAACTTTTCCCTCCCTCCAGGCTTCTTACAGTACAGCTGTGAGTCAGGATCCATGCTTCCCCCACGCCTGTCCAACTCCGAGGGCAAATGGACCAGGGAAGTTGGCAACCAGGATTTTTTCCTGGTGTAAGCACAGTGGTTTAAATTCCCTTTTCTCCTGTCTCAGGACAAATTGCACACGCTGGAGGTAAGCCCTAGGGAGCACACAATGCACAGAGCAGGCTTTTGTCATGCTCTTCAGAACCTATCTCCAAGGCTGAGTGAAAGCCTCATTCCCCACACAGAGCACAGGAGCTCAGTGGGACACTTGTACTCTTTCACTGCTCAGAAGGAGTTAAAATCAGCAAACTGGGACTCAAAGGTGCAGAAACCAGCCTGATAGCTCCTCCTCCCCAAACACAGAAAGAGGCCCTCCCAGTAACAGAAAATTTGTCCCACCAAAAACCCTCAAGTGGACAAGGTAAATTGGAGACATCTCCGGCAGATGTCTCACCTAAACCAAGTCTCCCACAAAGATGGAAGAGGACTACTCCAGATAGCAAGGGGGGGACTTGCAACTAAACAGAGATTCCAGCTTGCTGGCAGCTCAACTGCTCAGCAAGTTGTACTTCCACAAAGGACTGGACGCATCCCTTCTCTGCTTACAGCAGCTGAACCCACAAACATGAAAAACAACACTTTCCCATATGCATGTTCCTTACGCACAGCACTCAACACACACACCCGAGATTTCCAGAGCTTTCTTACTCCAGAGCTGGCTGCTCCGAGGCAGTGCTTGCCATGCACATGTCCACATGCCTGGCTTCAACGCGCACCATGCACCGCTGTGACTGCACAGGCAGCTCCCCACCACCTCCCTGGTAGCTCTGCATGCAGCTTACAGTAACCATGGAGAAAAACAACAAATATGCTTTGTTTCCCAGGCAATGTGGGGGGGGAGATATAGGACATGAACTCCTCCCTCGTGGATTCCGCCGAAAGTAGGAAGAAATACTGACATTCACGAGATATGAATGCCTGCCTCATCCGGCACTCCAGAAGTCCCACTCAGTGGCTGGCATGCCAGAAATGACAGCATGGCTGGCATCTGCCAGCTGGCTCTGTTAGCATATAGATTTGATCAAAACCATCTTTCCCTCTTACTTTCTTTATTGCTGCAGTGTGGTGCTCACTGAGGATCAGAGCACTCCCTGAAAATGCAGGCATTGCGGCTGTTGCTCTGGCAGGTAACAGGTCAGTGAGGTTCAAAACACAATCCACACAAAATAGAAACTTCTCCCTCAGAAATTCCTACCTCAAACTACTCTTGGTCCCAGTTTTAAGTGGATTTCATCAGTGAAGGAGCCAAAGAACCTGTTGTTTGTACTCCAGCTACACTGGTCACACGCTTGTATTGAAAGAGTTGACCAGGACCCTCCATTAACCTCCACAGAGCGAAATTTCTGATTGCCCCTCCTTCTCCCACTACACCAGAATCCTGCCCCCAGTAGCAGCTACTCATGCTAACATCATAGAATTGTTTGGGTTGGAAGGGACCTTTAAAGGCCAGCTAGTTCAACCCCCCTGCAATAAGCATGGACATCTTCAACTATACCAGATTGCTCAGAGCCCCATCCAACCAGACCTTCGATGGTTCCAGGGATGAGGCATCTACATCCTTCTACCGGAGCTGGCTACACTTTCAGTCCTGGATCAACCTTATTTCACCACTGCCTGAAATGCACCTACCAAGCTGTACACCACTTTCCCAGCTCAGACTGGAGAGCCGTAAGCAAGAAGAAACACGTACTGAGACAGCTATATCAGAATGTGGCCCAGACCCCAAACCACTCTTATTCTGCCATGCAGTATCTGGAGTGCAAAATAGTATTATCCACTTGGTCTTTCTCCTATCTACTTCTCCCCCATAGAGGTAGAAGTGTTCCAGGGCGAGGTATTAGACGTACTTTCACCTCACCCATCTGTACAACACAGCCAGAACTTTCTCCCATGACACCTCCAGCTGGTGTTTGTTCCTCTCAACCTGTCCCTCTCCTATGGTGGCAAAGAGATCTAGGAAACATGCTGCAGATTTCAGCCCAACTCCACAGCTTCTTAAGAGCATGCACCTCCCACTTTGCAGCTACTGGAACAAACTCCACTGAAGCACAGGCATTTAGATAGAGCCTCACAACTCTTTCCGCTGACCCAGATCCCCACTGCTCTGCTTAAAACCAGCTCCCCGCTGCTCTGTTTTCTTTCCTATGAAAGGAAAGAGAACCTAGGTTGGAAAAGTGAACTTTGCTCCTTTTGTATTCATATCTGGCACCAGCAATAGATAAGAAAAAAGGGTCAATGCCAAGCGTTTTATGTCACCTACTTCTGGCTCGCGTTTTCCCTACAAAGCTTCACTACCGCTGCCATAAACAACCCGTGGGTCTGAGCAACATCCTTTCTCACACCTCCCACACATCTCATTTCCACCTCTCTTCAGAGGCCGTCCTACATCCCACATCCTCCAAGCTCCCTCACTCAGATGCACTCACCTCTTACACACATGCTCAGCAAGTAGAAAAAGCGACTCCACGGCAGCCTACATGGATGCAGGCAATACCCACTGTGCAACTCACCGCACAATTAAACCTGCATTTGGTTGGCTGTACCCTGCCAACAGTAGCTGTGAGTCAACAGCCGAATCAATCTGAATAGCTGTCAAGGGCCCCTCTGTTAACCTCAGGGAACATAATTCCTGATGTCCTCCTTTATCCCACTAAGCCGCTATCCTGCCTCCACTAGTCTCCAGCACTGCTGGCATCAAAACCATGCACGAAAGACAGACAAATGTAAGATAAGACACAAACACCAGTATCAATAACTTCCTGAAGACCCCAGCCAGCATGTGTCATGGCAGTTACTTATGCTTACACCCTCCTAAGGAGATGGCTACACTTTCAGTCCTGGATCGCTACTGCCTGAAATGCAGCTACCAAGCTGTACACCACTTTTCCAGCTCAGACTGGGGAACCACAAGCACCCAACCAGCAAGAAGAACTAAGGTTATAAACATGGACACAGACGGCCATGCCAGAACGTGGCCCAGACCCCAAAACACACCTCTTATTCTGCCATGCAATACCAGGAGTGCAAAATAGTAATTATCCTCCTGCTCACACTGCTGAGAGTTTTATTACTGTGCAGCAGCCAGGACGCAAGACTAACAGAACTCATTCCCTGAGACGCCAGGCTGTTGAGATCACAAGCAGAGAAGTCTGCCAGGCAGGACAGAGCAGAGCACTGGCAAGAGAGATGCCCATGAACAGAACTGCTATTACAATGCTGATCTTTGCTAACAGGCCCTGGCAACAAACGTTTTTTCGTGCCATGGGGAGGGACGGTATGAGATGCTCTCCGCAGAACTGACAAAACACCTCGTCTCCACCCTGCAGCTCTACCGTTCCTCACTTCTCCCTCCGCACCCTGGCTTCAGGCATGAGGTGGCATGGAAAAGCACATTTCTCACAGATTGAGAAGATGGTCACCATCCCGGGGGAAAGCACTGCCAAAGTGCACGTGCAAAAGAGAATGGGAAAAGAGTGCGATTTTGCACGCAGTGACACTGTTCATTTCGTTTTGGCTTTGCTGTGGCAAAAGGAAAATCGTGTTCAGGGTCTGAAAGGAAGGATGAGCAAGTGAGATGGAAGGAGATCTGGTCTTTGCCTTCAGGATCTTGAGGTTTTTAAACGACCAGGGAGACTAAGAATTCTGTTCCTCACAGCCAGGGAAGCTCAGATGAGCTGTAATTTCCAGAAGTTACCCTCCCTCAGGCTTTCCATGATTCAGCTGTCGGTGCACAAGCTCAGGAAAAGCTGGAGATAACCCAATGTCAAGCTCAGGAGCAGAGAGTAGAGGTAGGAGAGCATCTTCTCAGGAGGCTTCAAGCTGACGAGGCTGCTGGGGATAGTAGTAGTAGACCAGGATATGAAAGAGCAAAGCTCCCCCTTCTTGTTTTTTCAGAGTCAGTCCATCCACCTTTTGTCTTTCTAAGTTTCTGTCTTAAACAGAAGGCACAAGAAAAACAGAGGGACAGCATAATTGCTTTATAAGTGACCAAATCACCTGGAACTGTCAGACAAGATAATTTGCCACATATAGGTATAGTATGTATCTCCATCATATAGGTGGTAGAGATGTTAAATGCACAAATACATGTAAAAACGTATCTTCCTCCTATGCATACCAAGTAGCACAACACACTCCTTAGAGCAGAAACCAAACTTTGCAGAAACGACGAGTGAATTTACCTGTGAGATGACCCAACTAGAGAAGAGACAACTCACCAGTCAACACCTTCAGGGCTCTCTCAAGAGCAAGAGAGTTGTGTGGTCTGTGTATGTGCAATGGGAACAGCTAGAGTTGTGCTACAACTTTTATTAGTGAGGAATAATATAAAATGCCTGCTGGAAACTTCCTAAAGGATAGATAGCACTCCACCAGCCACTCCCACCTAGCATTTTTGCTTGACAAGGGAATACATGCAGCTTTGTTCCACCTCCTTGCTGAAGAATCTCTCACACCCACCGATGCAAACTTTCAGAGGCTACACTTTTCATAATTCTTCGCAGAGCCAAGATTTCAGCTGTGCATGCCTTACTGGACTTGAAGACAAGCCTCGGAGTCCTGCCCACTTACCAAGTGGCATAAGACTTCCCTTCTGCACAAGGGGGCTGGGAAGCTAAAGCATCAGAGAAAAATATTCTTGGGTTGGTATTCCCTGCTAACTCAGAAGATGGCTCTTGCATTAGATCCAAGAGGAGAGACACAGCCCCAACTGCGCTGTTGAAGTTCCACTTACTCAGTCCTCTGATCTCTGCACTAAGAACAAACCCTCCTTTAACGCATCTCGAGACAGGAGAAAGAAAACTTGGCTGTCAAGCTCCCACAAAACATACCACAGGATGGACCGACCACCTCAGACTCCAGAGTGAAATGAAATGTCATACATGGGACATTATCTCAAGTACACAGAAAAGGCACGTTCTTATTGTTTACTGCAGTCAACATACAGAAAGGACTGCCAGAACTTTTACCAGGCAACTGGGGAAGTCATTCTCCTCCATCGCAGAAAGACTCCACCAAGAAAGTAAACCATTATTTTAAAAAAGCCACAGGCCAATTGATATATGTAACATTTTGGAATAAAACATGCCTTTTGCAGAAATACAGCATATGGGCAGAAAGACGTCCAAGGTCAGGAACTCAAAGACATCATCAGGAAATGACAGAGCAAGGATGTGATCTCAGCATAGTTGCATGGAAGAGCTCAAAAGCTGCTAACTCCTCCAACTCACAAACCAAACTTTCAGCAAGGACATCTGACACAAAAGTTAGGCAGCCTGTTTATGTATTATTTTGCTTTCCTGCACCAATTCTTACTGAAATCATACCCTACCTTCTTATGCCCTATGCCCTTTCCTTCATTTGTGGCTAGAGCAGTATCTCCTGTTCAGGAAAATAAAAAATCATCTTTCTTTACAATGTTTCATACATTAAATAGCAGAAGTTACCGAGAAGGCTCAGACCTTGTCAAGCAATGGCATTAAGTGTTGGCCTTTCTCCTCCCCACAAGTTTGGCACCTAAGAATAGCTGCTTGTTAAAGAGTTTTCCCTGAAACCTGAGGTAAGACCCACACAAGCCAGCCAGTGTTATGCCTTTGACAGGGACCTGTCACCAGATGCCTCAGGTAAAGCATAAGCGATTCTGCCCCAAACATTGCCCAGCTTCCGACAATTTGCAGATCAGGGACTGCCTGTCCCAGGCACACAAAATCCTTCAGAGAATCTAAATATAATGAAACTTTTGCACTGACTTCTCTAGTTTCCGTTGAGCTCAGCAACAGCTCAGAAAAGGCAGATGCTCTGCTCTCTGCATCACATCCAGTCATCCTTGGCAGCTGTGAGAGTCGCACTGGAGGACTGGGATGGACCTTTGTCTAACTGATAACATGCTAAGAGACACTTCAGCCTCCACAAAATCAGGTCATAGATAGCCCATCACATCAAAAGCTTCCCTAAGAACCTCGGCAATGGCCTCACAGATGGCAAAGGAAACACGTTTTGGCAAAAGGGACCTGTTTCGAGACTGTTTCAACAAAATGGCCACCACTGGCCATTACTTCTGATGGGTAATGCCATTTTAATTAACCCTTGTTCTAGCAGGCACCACATGAACTCTCAGAGCAAGCCAGGAAGTGCTGCAGGGGGACAAAGGAAGTGAAGCAGCATAATTTAAGGGATGCTATAGAATAGCCTAAACTAGAGTTATGTCATCACTAAAATTCAACAGGATATTCCAACAGGTTGATTACAAAAGCCCTCGGGAAGTAAAAAATTTATTAAATTTAGAGCAGTTTACATTCTTCATGAGATGACACTGAGCAAAGACCACCAGGAAAGATTCCTCATGGCAAGCAGCACCGTGGTGCAACAGTAACCCATCGCTATCAGCTTTCCATCCAATTCAGCTTCCAAAAAATTAAAGAAACAGAACATCGCCTGAATTTTGTGGTAAACATGGGCTCGCTCTCCCCCTCCTCCAAGGGTCCTAGAAGCCCAACATAAAGGCCAAGTCTTATTTGTACCATAGGGTGACTTAGCTGAACAAAAGGCAGAGGGAGACAAATATTGTTTCACAAGATTATGGCAACATTCAGAGCACCCTTCCTAACGCACAGCCTGCGCAAAGCTTCTGAACACCCTCCCCACCCCCCGCAACAGGTTAAAACGCTAAAAAAA